>VKOC01032251.1:0-10835 GCA_009364415.1 Spea multiplicata | reverse complement strand
CCCCCAGCGCTGTATACAGTAATATAACCCCCAGCGCTGTATACAATTGTTGGCGTTATATAAATAAGATAATGTTAATAATAATATTTTCCAAAAATGCAACATTATTATGAAATTAAACTATTGTACCAAAAGAAACTACTCCATCTCACCACTAGGTGGCATCAAATATGCAATAAAGCTGCCAGGCGTAACCAAAGCAACTATAAGTACAACTGACAGTGTACCTGGCTCTGTACACAAGCCCACAATACACTTTCCCAACATGTACGGGCTTTGTCATTAAGGGGTTAATATTCATTGAGTGTTATAGTATGATATATGCCTTTTACCTAAAAAAATAATAATAAAATGTAATCATAAATGTATTTTTTAGCACCATCTAGCAAACCGTCAAACACACAGTTCCTTGCATTTATAAAGCTTGAGCGGTGTAATTATTATTATTATTATTATCTTTTTATTTATATGCTGCATTTTCTGCCCGTAATTTTATATGTGGGTTTCATTTTATTTAACATATTCTATATGTCTGTGTATATATTTGTGTATATATATATATAAAATGATATGTACTATCTATATATATATCCCCTTGCACAGTACTGGCTGTGATGGGCTTTATAAGTCCATCAATAATAATATATTTTGATTAAATTACCTTTTTTTTATATGTGTTACATTGTAGACTGTTTGGATCGATAGATATCCCATTGTGCAGCACTACGGAGTACGATGGCGCTATATAAATGAATGATAATGTATATATCGTATAGCTGATGGTTAGGATGCGTTCCGCCGGCGTGTAACATTAAATCGGACGCCGTGTTTTCATTAGAACGTCATTAACCCGACCGGCGACTCGTTAAATAGAATCGCTCAGCGCTTCGCGTGATAATAATGTAGCCGCCGATGATTCACCCGTCCGTGAAGTAAGGAGAGCGCGCGTGTTACACGCGTGTGTTACGGGGCTGGCGCTCAGCGCTGAGCGTCTCGCTGATGGCTTCCGCCAGCCACCCTTGCCAGGCTGCCCCAATTGGATGATCGTGACGCGCATGCCTGATGCGGTTTCATTGAACCCCAAACCTGGATCCCCCAGAATTCTCGCGTTCATTCGCTGCAGACATTCTGATTCATTCCACGCATCCGTGTATCCTGCGCGTGTTACATGCGACCGCTGCGCCGTCCCTTTAAATCTTCTCTGTGTTCCTTGGGGGGGGTGATTCTGCAGAGTCCCCCCATACGCATTTGCTCTTTTGACTGCCCCCCCCCAGCTATTCTGCATGCAGGAGAAGTAGCCAATCGGTGATAAGGCGGGTTCATCCGCAGAGGAGGAGAGCAGCTGCAGCAACAGGGCTGCAGCTTCTTTGCCTTCTATTTTGGTGTTGAAGAATGCATATTACAGGGTTAGGATTACGCAACGAGTTCTTTAACGTGCCTTCTTCTTATATAGCGGGGGTCTCAGGGACGTTAAACTGCCCCTTTAAGCCCCCCGCCGTTGCCATGACACCCTTTGACATGCTAACTCGTTTTCTCGAGCCGTTTGTGGCTCCCGCCGCCTTCCTCTTTTTCACGCTTTCGAAATTATTTTGATTTTGCCCAAAAGCTCCGGTTCTAAACTTGGCTCCCCCCCCCCCCCCGTCTGCGGCATCGTCTTTTCCAAATTCTCTCCCAACATCCCCGAAGATTAGCCTCTCCTCCCTTCCTGTCTTTCCACCCTCGCTCCCCGAGCCGAGCCGGATCCCCTCCGCTGGGCCTCATCATTCCGCAATTTACTATCCCAAAAATGAAAAGTATATGTAATATTGTAAGGTATTGCGTTGTATAGCGGCATCCTATTCCGTAACGCTGTACAACGGGTTAACAGAATAGCGCATCGCATCTGGACTAAAAATAAAAGCTGAGGAGGGCCCTGGGCAAAAGAGCTTACAATCTAGATATGAATGTATTCATGGGTTTATTTAACCCGTTAAAGCCGTTCCCTGCTGTTTCTATACACATTATCGGGGCTTTTGGGACCGTAGAACCCTGCGATACCCTCATACCCAGCAAACATTCTGACCTCCTAGAAAAGAGGGGCATCAGGGGGGAGAGAGGGACTGCCCCTCCAAAACAGGGACACTTGGGATGGATACATATATAATAATGTGTTTTATTGTGATTATTTATGAATAAGGTCAGTATTTAAGGTCAGCAAAGAGGTTGTGCAGCAGCTGGACACTGATTGACACGCGCGGGAGTCCAGGGGCCACATGTGGCATTGTGTCTGCGACTCTGCAGTCAGCAGGAGCCGAGACCACGCCCCGTTTCCCACCGCCGCCCCGCCCCTTCTCCAGGACCCAGCCCCTGGTGCGCGCCCACCCCTTGTCTATGGGGGCCGTGCACGCGCAGCGAGTGAATCAGAGCCCGGCTCAGGCTGTGGGATTCCGGCAGAGAGCGCAGGAAAGAAAGGGAAAGGGGAGGCAGAGGAGCCCGTGGGGAGGAAAAAGAGCAGAGAGGCACCCCCCGGCTGTGACCCCGGGTCTGGGCATGCACGGGACCCCTTTGTTACGTATGAACTCCGGACAATGCGTGCTGAGGAGGAAAGCCGCCTGCTGAGCACATTGGGGTCTGACTGCTAAAAACCCGGGTAACATTCCCAGGGATTGCGAGGACCCCCCCCTCAGCGAGGGACCAGCAGACGACCCCCCCTCAGCGAGGGATCAGCAGAGGACCCCCCCCTCAGCGAGGGATCAGCAGAGGACCCCCCCTCAGCGAGGATCAGCAGAGGACCCCCCCCTCAGCGAGGGATCAGCAGAGGACCCCCCCAGGGAGATCCCTGTAAAGAGGGTAGATCACGTTGGCGTTCTCTGCGCAGACACCCCGCAGGAGTGGGAGATCCATCCACATCGTCCACAGGAAGGGGAAAAAAACACTCGTGGAGGGAAGTGAGAGGGACTATCCCACAGAATAAATGGAAACAAAACAGCTGCTTCTGCTCTGATTCCATGCCTGGAGTGTGATCTGACTCCCAGCAGAGGTGGTCCTGCGTATTTCTCTTTTCTCTCTTCTTCTAGCTCCTTGCTCTTGGACCGCCAGCCCAGGCATGGAGGAGTGGAGGCAGTGCGGAAGGTGGCTGATCGACTGCAGGGTTCTGCCACCGGACCACAGGGTGGTGTGGCCCTCGGCGGTGGTTTTTGACCTGGCGCAGGCTCTGAGAGATGGGGTGTTACTGTGCCAGCTCCTGCATAACCTGTCCCCCGGATCTATCGACCTCAAGGACATCAATTTCAGGCCGCAGATGTCACAGGTAAAGCCACAATATATACATATATGTGTGTGCGCGAGAATGTGTGTGTGCGCGAGAATGTGTGTGTGCGCGAGAATGTGTGTGTGTGCGAGAATGAGTGTGTGTGCGAGAATGAGTGTGTGTGCGAGAATGAGTGTGTGTGTGTGTGTGCGTGCGTGTGTGAGAATGAGTGTGTGTGTGTGCGAGAATGAGTATGTGTGTGTGTGTGCGCACGCGTGTGTGAGAATGAGTGTGTGCATGCGAGAATGTGTGTCTGTGTGGTCATCGTTAGTAGGGTCCATCACCTGCAGGGTCCTTTATACAGATTACACGCATGTGTCATACATGACTCCTTTATGTTGATTTATTGGAATTCTAATACCTACTCGTTAATTCCCCTCATTGCGCTCATCCCACCTCGGCCAGTCCCTCCACGGCTCTTTTTTTTTTATGTTGCCACATGGCTAGTGCCAGCCACGCGCTCTCCTGGCGAGGGCCGTCTGTACGAAGGTCTCTCTCCCTGGTACTGATCTTTAAATCCGTGCCGCACTGCAGGGCTCTCAAACTTCTCCCGGCCTCGTTATTCCGGGGCCAGGGGGGCTGCGTTTGGTAATTTCCGAGGTATCCTCATCACATGGGGGGGGGTAATGCATTTTTCTACGTTAGAATGTATTTTATTGAGACACCGAGAACGGACACAGTGGATCCCTGATGAGTGGGAGAGGGGGGGTGTTGGGGGAGGGGGTTACCCTTTCGGGTCCCGGCCTCCCCTTCTTGAAGACTCCAGGGGTCCCTTTCTTCGGAGAGGGACAGAGGAGATCCGGCCGTCCTGCGGCCTTTTGGCCAGGAAGATAAAGAGCGGGTCGTATACCTAATAATCCTTTGCGGGGTCACATAATCCTTCGGGGGTCCACACAGCCCTTTGCGGGGTCCACACAGCCCTTTGCGGGGGTCACACAGCCCTTTGCGGGGTCCACACAGCCCTTTGCGGGGTAACATAATGCTTTGCGGGGTCACACAGCCCTATTTGGGGTCTGTGCCCCAGGAAGACGAAGTCCGGTGCTCCATTGTGGCCCTTAACGCGGGACTTTGGCACTGACCCCCAGGCTGGGTGTTTACAGAATCTATAAAATTGTTTTCGTTCCATCATAATATTTTACCAATATTTACCAAAACGCTCAGATTTTTGTATTCGTTTCCCGTCACGATGTGTCGGTTGCAGCAATGTTACTCATACAGGGTGCAGGGCTCTTTTGATACAGTTTCCTTCCACCTTTTGCAGAATTTCCCACAATGCTTTGGGCAGCTAATTAGGAACTGGGAAAAAAAGATCCATTACTTCCGTGACCTATGACCCCGGGGGGGGAAAGCCCCTCAGCCGGTCCATATGGCCGGGTCATTGCGTCCGTACATGTTTAAGGCAGACGATGGACTCTTGTTATAATTAATTATCTTATTACATCATCAGTGATTTTTGGCCAAATGTGACCCCCTCCCCCGATAAAGGTCATCATAAATAATGTGTTTTTTGCTTATATATTGCGATATTTTTTTTCCTGCTGTGCTATTGGTCGAAAGGGTTTTACGGATCCCAGCGTGAGAAATCGTAATTTACGCCCTCGTAATTTTTTTTATAATAAATTAGTTTTTGTTTGAAACGAGCGCCGTAGATTTTTTCGAAGCCATCGCTGGGATTGGTTGGTTCGGTGGTGCGTTTGATGTGAAAGGGGTTAATTCTAGGGGCAGAATGTCGCCCCTCGCTGTCGGATTGCCCCGCGTGGCAGATGCCCCTGGCTGCATTGTGCCGTATAACGCAGCCTCGTTGCCGGGTCTTCGGGGAATTATATGCTATAAGGGAAACATATGGACCGCCTAGCGCCGGGACAGCAGTCGAATTAACCCTTCCTGGGCCGGAGTAGCACCCAAAGCCAGCAGATGATCCTAAATCTTCCCGGTGCGTAAAGAGTTAAGCCTGTTATATTAGTAATTGGCGTCGTAATTTTCCGGTGATTTATGAGGTCAGCCGATTGGGTGTTTAGTGGTTCCTCGTGGGAGGGTTTGGCTGTGAGTGGCGCCAGGGGAAGGCGCCGGACGCAAATCCGTGTCTTGTGATTGGTCGGCAGCTTCCTGCCCCTTCGATTCTTTCCTTCGC
The DNA here is from genome assembly GCA_009364415.1 of Spea multiplicata. NCBI lineage: Eukaryota > Metazoa > Chordata > Amphibia > Anura > Pelobatidae > Spea > Spea multiplicata. Next base: position 5,415 of record VKOC01032251.1, on the reverse strand, counting down.
TTGGGACATCCCTTCCTGGTTATTGGACGGCGGACCAATGGCTGCGTCATTTGGACATTGGTATTCCAATCCACACCCTTATTGTTGTAAACCTCGCTGAATAATAACCTCTCGTTTCCTAGAGGGACAGATGACGTGATGTCAATACATTAGATGTAATATAAGGAAGTTTTACTTTACTGAGAGGGTGGGGATACACGGAGCAGCCTCCCAGCAGAGGTGGTAGAGGGTAATACAGTGAGGGTGTTAAACATGCATGGGATAGAGACGGCTCCTGAATCTAAGACGAGACCAACGACTGATTAAGGTCTGAGTCTTTACAGCAGGAGAAACTGTCTGATTAAATGGGGGGCCGGTTGGGGCCGATCTTCCGGCAGACTGTAGGTTTTTAATGTCAGATTATTAGTAGAGGAGAGGGAGGTGGAAGAACCCAAGTTCCTCTTGAAGGTCGGCAAAGAAAGCTGACGCCGGGGAATGTGTTGCTCTTTCAAGTGGCACAGAAAAGGTTAAATCATAAATAATTGCAATTTACAGTAACGGTTATTATTAATAATTTTATTTATATATCGCCAGCAATTCCCGTAGCGCTTCTTACAGTCCCTACATTCAGGGTCTGACAGAACTAGAACTGAGGGAGTAAGATGAGCCGAGACGGCCCGGCACGTGAGCTGACAATCTATAGGCGTTCATTATTTGCTCTTGGAATGCAGGGGATTTTGCTCTTTTTTGGGTGGATTGAAGCGTTTTTATGAAGGCACTGCAGCAGCGCGTGGCATTATGATGTAATAATGCTGTTGTGTTTACATTGGGTATTGCACCAATATGCGTCTCATCCGTTACAGGATCACCGGGGGGGGCTATTACATCAGCCAGACCCCCAGAACCCACTGATTTTTTTTTTATACCCAAAACCTATAGCTGGGGGAGCCCCCCTTTTTTTCTACCTTTGCTGCCCCTTCTCTTAGGGATAGTAAATGTTATTGATAAATAAATATTTATTTTTCTATGACATCACATCTGTTGGTGACATCATTTCAATTGAAGAAGAGACCACAGAGGTCCTGGAAGCCTATGCATTTTCAGAGTGTTACTACAGAAGACAACATGTGTAACATGTGTAACATATATATATATATTAATATATATATAAATTAAAAAAAGACCGCATTGTGTCAAGGTCCGTTTCTTTCAAAGTCTTTAGAATAATTCTATTTGAAAACTCATCAAATAAGGTAAAAACTAACTTAGTTGAAACATTACTTTTTCCCCCCCAAATGTAAAAAAAAAATAGGAAATCGCAGTTAATAAATGGAAACACTGCATCCGTAAAATAATTTTTTTTTAAATTAAATATTTTATATTGACATTTTTTTTATTGTTTTAAAAAAAAAAACCCACAATAATAATGATTTTTTTTTTTTGGGGGGGGGGGGGGGGGTTTTGCTCTGTTGCCAAACTTTAATTAAAATTGCTAAAAAAATAAATAATAATAATAAAATAATAAATTAAAAGATGTACGTGGGGGAGAATATTGATTCGGTTATCCTGACTTTGCCACACGCTGCCGCTGACCTCGTGTTAAAAAAAAAAAAAATTAGAAAAGTACCGAATATTTCCTAAATAATAAAAAACCTAAACTGTTAAATTTTAATGATTTGAGTTATGTTCTGTGAATGAAGCCGATTGTCCGTGCGCGTTCCCGGCGAGAGGTCCGCGCCGCGCTTCGCCTGCCGCTTTAATGAAGAACGCCTTTGTCCGATACCAAAGCCGCTCCTTGGGAAATCCCGCTGAGGTTTTTCCTCCCCTCGTTGCACAAAAAAAAAAAAAAGAGCAAATCTTTCCAAGAGAGAAATGAAAGGGGTCCGCTCGGCGGGTTCCCGGATCTGGACGCAGGACCCCGCTGTCCGCCATTCCGAGAGGTTCTGGAGAACAAGCGGCTCTCGTGTCCGGGCCGGGTGGCCGTTTTCTCCACCGCCCATAATATAAAAAAAACAAGGGAACTGATTGGACGGCTGATGCTGTGCCTTTCGCTGTAGGGTATTCTGGCCTAGGACCACTAGTCCTTGGGGTCCGTAGCCCCTCTGCCGCATAACAGGGAACCAAACACCCTATTGGTTGATCAGGCTCTGTGTAGGGCCACTAGTCAACCGGCCCCGTTAACACTGTGGAGGGCTTCTGCCGGTTCGGCACAGCTCGAGTCGTAGAGTCCTTAAAAGTTGGAGGACTGGGGTATGACATCATATCCCAACGTTACGCAGTAAGGGTTGTGATGCGGTGGGAGGGGCATCTGCCAAAAGAGGCTTATAAGTAATGGCGGTATTAATGGGAACGGAATTTTCATTTCCCCCAATTTACGTGCGGATCGGTGCGCGGCTACACCGAAGAAACCACATGGGGTGAGTTTAACCCTCTAGGCTCTGGAATCTTATTAAGCGGCTTCCGCTCGGCGTGACTGTAACCGTGTCATCCGCCAAAGGGTTAAACGCTTCCGTAATCCCTCACCTGCGGGTTTTAATTTCTGCAGAGATTTTTTTCTGATCTCGGCTTTCTATTAAATCCGATTGAGAAGAAACACGAGATCTCCAAATTACCCTCATGATGAAATAAATCCCCTGGGACGGGGCATTTTACGCTCGGAATCGGAGATCATCAAAATACGCCATAAGACAAGATATCAAAATACATCATTTTTAGGGTATTTAACCCTTTTTATGGGCTTGTGATGCGCCTGCTAGGAACGGTTTAAAAAGGCCAAAGTGTATTAGGTTACCGCTAAGCTTCTAACGGCTTCTGCGAGATGGCATTTCATCTTCATGACACCCCATAAAGTTTATCCAGGTTTTTGTCCAAAAACACATAATGCTTTTAAAATTTTAGTTATGTAGGCTATTTCCACTCTGTTTGTATTTAAATAATTATTCTTCTTTTATTATTACATAAGTATAATTTCACGTTTCTGGCGTCCTTAAGTGTCAGATGACTTCTCGTTCCTCTGGGGCAGTCTTTTCATAATAAAGTAGGGAGTTTAGGCCCCTCCTACCCCCCCCCCTCCTGACTCCACCTCCAGAGTAAATACGTGAGGCAGAGTTGCAGAGAGGTACAACCAGTACACGGGTTGTAAGGAGCCATAGCTAGCACGGGGGCCTGGCCTCCCTTATCACTGGCCCTTGCAGACTGCTACCTGGGAATAGGCACTCAGCAATGGGCCCTTGTGAGCTTTGGAGCCCAGTGCCCATTTTTCTAGGGACTGGGGCCCCATTACACACTTTAGGGGCTGTTGGCCCCATTGTGAACATGTGGGAGAATAGTGTGAGGGGCCCCATGATTTCTGATGGCGGCCATGTTTGAAGCATTCCATCTGTTTCCATGACTCCTTAAAAACTTACTATGGCTGTCGCTTATCTCTTCAGCACTTCATCGCCAACAAAATCTTCATGTTTCCTAATCACGCTTCAAACTCTGGGCACTTTTTCCCATTTCAGTTCTACAATATTTGTGATACATTCAGAGCAGAGGATGATGAGACTTGTAGTTGCATGAGCTTGAAATGTGCAAAGCCTCCTGTTCTTGGGCATATAAGAGCTGCCTACTGCGCATGAGACGGGGGGCCGCCATTGACATTGCAGCCTGGGTATTTAATACCTTGAACTCCATGATTAATAGGGGCTCGGGCACATTGCCCCCGCAGGCAACGGCTCTCTTTTTTTTTTTGTACAGAAACCCAATTATTCCAGAATTATTGTCATTTTTCAGAGTGAAAGCAGCGGAGAGAATGATGGAGCTCATGGAGTTTCCTTAACGCGTTTCGGAAAAGGTAGATCAAGTGAAATGTCACGTTAATCTCGGCAGAAAAATCTATATATTTCATTTAAAAGTTTTATAATGTTTAGGTTTCACTACTATGAAAAGCTACGAGGAAAGAGGGGCATCAGGGGAGGAAAGAGGGAAAAGGGAAGAAAGAGGGGCATCATGGGAGGAAAGAGGGAAACGGGACGAAAAAGGGGCATCAGGGGAGGAAAGAGGGGCATTGTGGGAGGAAAGAGGGAAATGGGAAGAAAGAGGGGCATTATGGGAGGAAAGAGGGACATTAGATGAGGAGAAAAACATATATTTATATCATGACCATACTTGGTATCATCCAGGCTTCACCTTTGCTGTCGGTGGGCGGTCCCACTGATGTCGGTGGGCGGTGCAGCTGGTGTGGCTGGAGGGGAAGTGGGCGTGGAGTGGGCGTGTCTCAGTGCTGTTTCTCGGTGATGACCCGGAGAAGCCGGGAGTCGCAGCGCTGCTCCCGCGAGCCGGAGCGTTTCCGGATACGATCACGACGGATAATCTTGGTGATTGGAGGGAATTCCGTTAAATTCAGGCCGTTAGGTTTCATCGTTTTGTCCGCGTTTTCTCAATATTTCACGTCAGAATTACCGCGGCATTCCCTCCACTCTATCGCTGTAATGGCTTTATGAAGTGGAATGCTTCAATAAAGTGGTAATTAACCTCGTTAGCGATGAGCCGTCTAATGCCTTCGTTCAGCTATTTATTACTGCGGTCCTCTTCCTCGTTCACGGGGACCCCCTCCCCCACACCTTCTTAATGTTCCTATTTAAGGTGGAATTTCATTAAAATAAAAGCTGAATTCAACTCTTTAGTTAGTTAGGAAAATAATCATAATCCCTACGGTCTGTCATTTTATTGCTTCAGCAACACAGAGACGTTTAAGGAGCCTTTTTCGGTTTCTATGGCAACAGCCTATCAGTGCCTGCTTTTGTGTCACTTGACAATTAAGCATTCCCTGAAAAATTGCAAATGTGATATTTTATGTGATTAGTTGTCCGATTCTATGAAGGCGCTGGGGATTCAGCCTCCCAGCAGAAGTGGTAGAGGGTCATACAATGAGGGGATTAAACATGCGTGGGATAGACATACGGCTCCTGAATCTAAGACGAGACCGACGACTGATTAAGGTTTGAGTCTTTACAGCGGGACAAATGGGCGACTAGACGTGGGCCGAATGGGGGCCGATCTGCCGGTTCTAGGTTTCTATGCATGTTAAACTCAGCAGAGTAGGTGGAACAGAACCTTTAACCACGTCTGTAGAATTACGGTTTTCGAACCCTGAAAATCCCTGCAAATCAGACCATTTCCGCTCTGACGTTTCTGTGAAAAAGGGAAAAATGACAACATTGTATTTCCTGACAACAGCGAGCGGTTAATTGCCCCGCTCAGTAAAAGCCATCATTAAACCGCTAGGCGGGGGTTAATTTAAAAAAAGAGGAAAAATGAGGGCTCCGCAGCGTTTCTTTAGACGTTTCTCGTAATAAACACCGTCGAGGGTTTTTCCCTTGTCGAAAAAAAACCCACAAAGATGTTTAATTATTGGAATTTTTCCTCTGAAAGGGGTAGAAAATCTGATTTGCG
>VKOC01032250.1:0-20359 GCA_009364415.1 Spea multiplicata | reverse complement strand
CCCCGATGGGTGAGTTACTCCGGAAACCTCCGCGTCGCCCCGATGGGTGAGTTACTCCGGAGCGGGCGGCTCGTCTGTCCCCTGAATTATTTGAAACACTTGTTTTATCCATCTGTAGGCAAAAGGCATACAACGGGTTAATGATATGTTTCATGGGCTTTTTATCGTTTGAATGATGACATCATATTTGGGGTGTATTATATCAGCAATTTCTGTATATTTCCAAATAAGACGATATTTTATTCGCATCTTTTACAAAAAGTCATAAAATCCATGACTCCTCATGGAACGCGGTAAGCGAGAAACTACATTATTAATTATTATTATTATTATATTATTATTATAATAATATTATTCTCTCTTACATTCCGTGGCTTCTATACGATCGGCTCTGCGCTCATATGCAGTATATCCGCCCAAAAACGTACTTAATATGCTCCATTATAACGGGTTATGAAACTCGGATGTATGTATGTGGTGCACGTGTGTGATAAATGGTCAGGTGCGTGTGTAGGGATATGATATGTGCGTGATATGTGTATGTGGGGATGTATATGTTTGTATATGGATTTGTGTGTATGGGCCTATGGCGATACATGTAGTCGTTTTTCTTGACGTAATAGTAATGAATATTTCTACATATATTATATTTATTACATATATCATATACTATGGAGTGATGTTTGGATATCTGATAATAAATGTGTGTTTTTGCTGCTGTAACAATGCTGTGTATTAAAGCTTTAATTTTTCCCTTTTTTATGCACGTAATAATAATAATAATAATTGGTTCTCGATAAGGTAGAAACGAGGCCTGTGATGTCTTTTTGTTATTGTCCAGGGTATTTTCTCTTTGTATTGGATCCGGTTAATATATTCTTATTGTAATATTTATTATTTTCATGTACCGGAGTCCAGACTTGCATATAATTTATAATTAATTTCTAATGTATTTTCTGGGGCTCCAAAGTTTATTGTGAGTTACTATAGTCTGAAATCGCCCCAAGTCCCTACGCATTACTGGCTACAGGGGGGTATTAAGCAGCAAGTGGAGTAATCACCATAGCAACCAATACATCGTTCCTACCAATTGCTCCTCTTCTACATACTGTGCCGGAATCGCTCCTTATACAGAACCTGGTTTTGCTTCTTTATATTCCACAAACAGCCCGACAAATACGGCTGCTGGATTTATAGTTTGAGACCCGTGGATGGTTTGTATATTTATCTATCGGGTCACCGGGGGCTGCAGGTCGGTTCCTACCGAGAGTTTCTTTATCCCGCTGGTCGCTGGTGATGCTTCTTCCCTCCCTTCTTTCTAATATTTTTACATCTAATTACTTGTTTTGGGGTATTTTCTAATTAACTGGGGTTGTTCTCAAGGTGAGTCCTGTCCTGTCTACTAGTATCACCAGGGACCAGCAGGGAAAAGAATACCCACCAAAGCCCCCCCATTTATAGAAATGCCCCTTCCTTTGGTAAATAGCGACAGCTGGGGTAGGAAGCCATGCCATGCGTCGGCGACTAAAGGCATAAAAACCGCATTGCTTTAACCAAACGTCATAAAACCAGAGACTTGGAAGAAGCTTTTCCAGCGTCTCGGGCTGCAGATTATCGCGCCTGTCTTTGGGTCACATGATCAGAGCAGCAAACTTCATTCCATGACTGAGGACAGCCGGGGAAAGTCTCCAGCAGACTGTCAGCTCTTGTGCCTTTACACACAGCATGGCCTTTGGCGGTTATGCTAAGAAAATGTCTATATTATAGATGTACATTACAGGAGCGGGGATGGAAAGGCGTCTCGTGAAGCAGACATGCGCCAGAATCTCACGTGTCTTCTTCTTTTCTCGTAGGATTTGGTGAATTTGTGGTCAGCGCCCTGTTTTTCTTCATCACCTCGGTAACTTTGGCCTCCATCAACCACAAGCCCGGCTCGGCAATCGCTGCAGCGGTAAGAGAATCTCTACTAACCTTTCCAATCAAACACAAACTGTACTTTTAACCCTTCTGTTGCTGCGGGTCGGGTTCGTGACCCCGAGTGTCGGTATTCGGGTTACATCTCGTAGCCACTAACCTCCTGGTTGTAGCCCTAGAGCCGCGTTACTCCGGCCGTGCAAAAAGAGAATAGCGACTCCTGAGACAGAATAATCGCCTTTTATTGGACGAACGTCCCGAGAATCCATCTCTTTTATGAAGTCAGAAGCAGCGCTGACCACGGAGCGTGTGGGTGAGACGCGGGCGGCAGTGCGGGGGTTAAGGGGAGTGATCGGCGGATAAGGTGCAGGTCACAGCGGTTTAGGGGGTCTGAGATTAGGGGGGGGGCAGGAGAGAGAACGGCATTCTTAAAAATCTCGTCTATATCTTTAGGCGGATGAAGTGAAGTCTGTTACATGCGGAGAATCCAGACATTAGAATCAAATCACGGAAACGTCACATGAAGCTCCGGTAACGCGACACGAACCCGCTGCACATGTTTAGTCCGTGTCCTCGGTGCTGAAATGGTTAACCGTCTTTATTTCAAGTGTTTTTGTGGTTTGTGTGTTTTTATAGTTCCCCTTCAGTGCTTTTATTCTGAGATCCCCAATAGAGCGGCTTCTGGGGGGCAGTTGTTGTTGTTGTTGTTCTCGTGGTCCGTCTGGGTGAGTTGGTGGCCGGCGGGGGGGCAGCTGTTCTTGTGGTCCGTCTGGGTTTCTGTCTGTATGTCCGTTGATCACACGGGATCGCATACACGCCATTTGCAGATGTACCCGTGTGCGATGCGGTTCGGACCCGTCCTGGTTTACCGGTTGTTGGTTGGATCGGCGGTTCGGAGATTATATTTTCCGGTTCCCTCTAGTGTTGTCATCAATTAACCATTTCAGCACCAAGGACACGGACTAAACATGTGCAGCGGGTTCGTGTCGCGTTACCGGAGCTTCATATGACGTTTCCGTGATGTGATTCTAATGTCTGGATTCTCCGCATGTAGCAGACTTCACTTCGTCCGCCTAAAGATATATACGAGATTTTTAAGAATGCCGTTCTCTCTCCCACTCCCCCCCAATCTCAGACCCCCTAAACTGCTGTGACCCGCACCTTATCCGTCTATCATTCCCCTTAAACCCCGCACTGCCGCCTGTTTGTGCGCTAATGTTCCACATAACCATGCTCTGTCTCCGTGTCGTTTCTTCTTGCTTGGTTTTGATGCGACTTGTTTAGTGAATAAAGCCTTTTCTGGCGTTTGGTAAATGTTCTTTTTCAGCATGGAACCGGTAAGTAAGAAGCTTCTTCTTCCAGGCCCTTGGAGTGTTACAGGTATGATACTTTACATACATGACTCTCACACACGTGTAATTACTGCGGGGGGGGGGGGGTTAGCTCCAGGGCACCAGGGTTTCTTATGCATTATCCATGGCCAGCTTGGCCCCTTAATGCAGGAGAAGTGTGTTGGGGTTGCGTGTTTCACGCGTGTTTCCTATTGCAGTAGTGAATTGATGTGGAGCCGATCTTGTGGCTTCTCGTGTTCTCTGCCGGCGGTGAGCGCAGTGCTGGGTTTCAGGCGCTGTTACTGTACAGCCTCTGCCAGGGGAATATGCGTGTCGGCCGGCACAGATCTCCTAAACCCTGAGCCGTGTAACTATGCGTAAAGCAGGACCGTCTCAGCGCTGCTTACAGGAGAAGCCGTCTCGTGTCGGCCCTTCCTCATGCATAGTTAACATGGGCCCCTAAAAAGCCATCTCAGCTGTTATGCCACGACGCAGGGCCAACCCTGGCCGGCTTCCCCTGCATCATGGATAGCAAAAGCTGCAAAAGGTGCTGAGAACCTTGCCTCATGTATAGTTAGTTAATTAATGCTGGGCATGATGTGGGGCCAACCCTGGCCGGCTTCCCCCGCATCATACATCCGAATGACTTTATTCCGACTAAAGGGTTTTCCTGGCTAGTATTGGCCTCGCTGTACAGAGCCCGGAAACCTGAATTGTGAATATTAAATATTAACGCTGCAGTTACCCCGGCTGGTGTTAGGCCCGAAACATGCAGTTTTGATATACATTATGTAACGCAGGAAACAAAGACCCCCTGTAATTTTTTATGCATTGTTTTGAAAGCCGAGGCAGAAATAACATCGGTTTCTTGACTTTTTCTTTTGGGTTCAGAGAATCTGATTGGAGGAGACTTTATGGGGGGTTATTATTTTCTGAATAATCTGCACGGTTTATTCCGTATACTTGTTACCCAAAATTCCTCACTATACATGTTCCAGGGTCACACAGTGGTCCCCGAGTGCCGCTCTGCAGACATGAGATGTTCTGCGTTTAGTAATTGGGTTTCGTTCTTCTTTCCTGCAGATCTTTGGATGTTTCAGCACCGGCGGTACGGCGGGTCCCAGAGGCAGAGCAACGAATACATGCACGGCCGCAGCCAATCCCGCGCCGCCTGAGCCGGACAGGGAGTATCGACGGGCCGCCCCGGAACGATCCGCCGGAGACTCGGAGGTAGGAAGCTGCTGGGTTCTTCTCCTTGCAGAGGAGAATATGCTCTGTGTTAAGCGGATCGCGCCCCCCGCTATAACGACTCAAACCTTAATCAGTCATCCGTCTTGTCTTCGATTCAGGATTGCTACGTCCATCCCGGCGCTGTATTAACCTGGTTTAATTAACCATATTAAGGGGCGACGTTTTCCCGGCCGCGGATATGGAACTCTGGGTGCCCAACAGAAATGTAAAGGAAGCTCTCGGCTCCTGCGTGCCTCCAATGGCTGTGATCAGGATGGATTGTCCAAAGCATTGCTTATAGCGGCCGTCTCTCTGGTTAAAGGAATCCTCCGGACATCTTCTACCCTGTAATGTGTGTTTCCCAACGTAATATCCTGCAGAAGCCCCCCGGCCCTTCCCGCTGGTTCCTGGATGGGGTCTCTAATGAGTTCTTCTCATGCAGAAATGGAGCCACGGAGGGAGTATTGCGCTAAAGGATCTCCAGAAAGTAAGTGGCCGCATTAATTTATGGTTGAAACAGCAGCAGATCTTCTCTGTGTGTCTTCAGGGGAGTTATATTTAAAATCTTTTATTCCTGTTATATTATACGCAGCGTCCCGGCTCCCTGAGCATCGCTCTCCAACGTACCGTCTGATTTCTGCTCCTCCGTCTCTCCTGTGGGCTCTCCTTTCTCGAGGAACTTGGTCAGGTCACTGAAGATCGGGAGATGAAGCCGAGGACCTGGAGAACAGAGAAGGAGGATCAGGTAAAACTCTTCAGCAGTTGTAGTCGTTGCGTTGTGCCGGTTCCCGGTGTGACCTTTTCTCCTTCCTTGCGTTTTATGTATAAAGGCAGCGAAGTCACTACGTGGCTTGAAGCGAGGAGGTTTATCCGTCCCACGCCGCGGGTCTCCCGCTCTACCTGCAACTACGTTTATGGCGATTCTATGCATGAGATCGGAATAAATGACTCGTGAATTGCGGGATAATTATATTGCTGTAGGGTCCTTTATCTACAGTTTGGGACAGGCGATTTCAGCGTGATCACGGTGTACTTATCCTGGTAGTAAGGGGACGTACATTAATACCTAGAATTGGGGTAATGTTGGGGTAGTTGGCTTAGAATACAGCATAGAAGCTGCAGCTTTGAAAACATACTTAGGACGTGTTCCGTATTGTCTACATGTTACTGTTTCTTGGACCCAAGTTCCTCTGTTCTTTCCTCATCTTGTATTATTTTATTCCTAACCATATTTCTTCAGTAATGATAGTGAGATTGGGAGTTTGCACAACATTAACTCTGTTTACAGATATGTATTTTAATAATAATTGGTTCTTCGTTATGATCTCCACTAATCTATCAATAGGTTCTCAAATCACCTAGAAAGTCTTTGGAGTCGCAACATTCAAACGGCCAAAGACAGACATATTTGTGACTCTGTGACCTATTGATAACTGTCAGTTATTTAAAAGATCTTATTTTACTTCTGTCACTTTCAGGAATTATCTGGTGTTATTGCGTCTTTTAAGGCTGTAGAACATTCTAAGCTTCTAGGAAAGAGGGACGTCAGGGATGGAAGTATATGATCTATTAACATGACATATTTACTTTTGGAAGCACCCCCAGCTGGCTCCTTCATAGCAACTATCTTCTCCGGATCTATGGAGTAGGATCTCCGTGCGAGTGTGACTGTGTGTGTTATTGTGTGGCATTACGATATATTCATACATGGTAATGCCATACATTAATTCCCACGTCCCATCTTGGTCCTCATTGCAGCTCTTTTCCTACATAAGGCATCATCTTGTAAAGAGTTATACTGCAGTAACAAAAACACACACTTTCCCTACCAGTACGCGCCTCGGCCGGTCCCCACGCAGCTCCGGTTAGTGTCAGGACGTCGCACGAGGGATGAAGAATCCACTGAGCTGTCAGGAGAGATCTTCTCTTTCCAACGTAGATGATCCACCCCTGTTTGACCCGACAATAGAAACTTTAATTGCATTAGTTTTTGCAATATCTGTATTTATTCTGCTTATTATTTTCATGTATTTAAATATCTAATAGACTATTCTGAGAGCCTTCGGTTACCCTCGGGGTGAAACTCTCAAAATACACCAGACACCTGAACTCCTTTCAAAGATGGCTGTCTAGACCATAAGGCATCCTCATCCCCGCTGCAGCTTTCAATGTCTGCCACCAATTCCCTCCCTCTCATTCTCATTTTATTACACGGTGTCCTCGCTTCTCACCGATTACCATGTGTGTTGCTGTGATCTACCGGTCTCCTCGCCTGCTTCCCAATTCTTTGATCAATTTGCCGCATGTCTCTCTCACTTCCTTTACCTCACCGTCACTTCAATAATCCTGCGTGACTTCAATCCATCCTCACCTGCCGCCTACAAACTACTATCGCTCTCCTCCTTCCTTGGTCTCCCCCATGCACTGTGATGGCCATCAAATTGATCCAGTGTCATCCCATCGATGCTCAATATCTCAATTCTCCAACTCTCCCTTTTCTCTGTCTGACCTCAGTCTGCTAAAATCCAACCTTCAAATACCTCCTACACCTAAACCTCTGTGACATTAACAGCCCGCAGCCCACAACGCACTCCAGCCGCTTCTCTCATGCATCTCTACCTCCTCCTCCTGTCCTGATGTTACCACAGCCCGGTATAACCATGCGCTAGTCGGTCGTAGATATAGTCGCCCCTGTAACTGTGCGCCATCCCCCCACGCCATCCACCTCGGCCATAGCATGCCGAAGATGTCAAAGTGAGACCCCCATAGTGAATGAGGTCAACCTGAAAGGCCAATGAACCTGTCCAGACGTACCGGGCGATTGTTTTCCTTTGATGGCTTTAATCAGGTTTGTGATGCACCTGAAGTGGATCCGGCAGTCAAGGAAGTTTCAATATAAGACCCCCTTGCCGCTAGAAGATGGTTATCCTTTTTCTGATCAGATGGAGGAGAAGAAGACAGAAGCGGCTACCGAGAAGAATCCACCTCGGCTTTCAAACCAGGAATCTCCTCTACTTCGGTGGGCAGAGCTGTCAGGCCTTGGCCGTCACAGACTGAGGAGAACATCGTTGCTAAGGCTTCTGAAGAAGAAACTATCAAGAGTATCTCTGCCTTCAAATTTGCTGTGGACTTTTTGTGTGATCCTTCCATCAAATCCATGAGTATGTCAGCCAGAGCTTCTGCTTTCTGTTGCTGCCAGAAGAGCTCTACGGTTGAATAGGCGACTTAATATCCTTTTCAGGGGCAGATCCATGTTTGGGGAAGATCTTGAATCCCAGTTAGGTGATTTTCTTTGAGGTATTCAATGCTAAACAGTGGTGAAAAGATTTCAACTTTTCCATCCGCACCTTCCTGGTCCGCCGCAGGGATATGGCTCCAGGCACCCAAAGACTCACAGGGAGCCCCAGGATCCTAAGGCTTCGGCACGACGCCACCTGTATTCCAGTAGGAGGAAGACTCAGGTTAGAAACATAGAAAGTGACGGCAGATAAGAACCAGTAGGCCCATCCAGTCTGCCCAACCTCTGAGTACTTTCCTTAGCACCTGCCCTTATCTTATATCTAGCTTGGCCTTATGCCTGTCCCATGCTTGCTTAAATGACTGTATTAACATCTACCACTTCTGCTGGAAGGCTATTCCATGCGTCCACTACCCATTCCGTAAAGTAATATTCTCCAACATTTCTATATCCTTCTGGAGATACGGCCTCCAGTTCTGTACACAATACTCCAAGTGAGGTCTCAGCGGTCCTCTGTACAACGGCACGAGCTCTTCCCTCTTTCTACTGCTAATACCTCTCGCTATACAACCCAGCTTTCTGCTCGCATTACCTGCTGCTCTCCTGCATTGTCTGCCTACCTTTAAATCCTCAGAAATAATTACCCCTAAATCATTTTCCTCACACGTTGAGGTTAGGACCGTATAAAATATTCTATACTCTGCCCTTGGGTTTTTATGCCCCAGATGCATTACTTTGCATTTATCCACATTAAATGCCAATTGCCACAGCTCTGACCATGTTTCCAGCTTACCTAGATCGTTTGCCATTTGGCTTCTTCCTCCAGGAACATCAACCCTGTTGCAAATTATTGTGTCATCAGCAAATAAACATCCCTTTCCACCAACACCATCTGCAATATCACTAACAAAGATTTAAAGAGAATGGGTCCAAGTACAGATCCCTGAGGGATCCCACTACAGCTGGACAGACTGCTTTCTGATGTCTCCTTCCCCAAGATCAGATCAGACGTTTCCAAGACTTTCAGGCTATTATACCGATACCTGAGCTAGAGAAGAATTTTGGAATCTACTCTCCGGTTTTCCTGGTCCCAGCGGTTTCCATCTTAAATTAGACCTCCGTTATTTCAGATTCAGGATGGATCAACGACTTCTTGGTCTCCATAGACCTTAAAAATGCTTATTGTCTTGTTCCTATCCACTTGTCTCATCAAAAGGTTCTTCGTTTAGCGATTCCTTGAGAGGCAGAGACTTATTTCCAGTTTCAGGCTCATCCATTTGGCCTCACGTCGGCCTCCAAGGTTTTCACAAAGCTTTTGGCTGTGGTAGTGGCGCAAGAGGGAATTTGTCATTCCCTACCTAGATGGTTGGTTCATCCGGACCCATTCAGCATTCAGTCGCTGGTGATTCAAGTGCTTTCCTTCCGACACACTTCCATAAGGACTTGTATGTCTTTGGCTGGAAATATGGCTTCTGCAAGGTACGCTGTTCCCTGGGCTCTGGGCCACTCTAGAATTTGTTTTGCATCGTTTTGGACAGAAGCCTTTTTTCCCCTCCACTATCTCATTGCCCTTCCTCATCATGTCTGAGCCTCTCTTACCTGGTGGATACAGACAGGCATTTTATCAGTAGGAAGAAGGTGGTCCATTCCAGACAAAGATTCTGACTAACGACGCAAGTCTCAAGGTACGAGGAGCCGTCTTCCAAGAGGAGTTTGCGCAAGGCAGCTGGTCTTCTCTCCAACCCTTTCTCTCCAGCTGTCTGGAACTTGTGGCGGTGGAGAACGCCCTTCGTCACCGGGGGACCAAGTTAACGGGCAAGAGAGTCTTCGTACCCTCAGACAATAGGTCTGTAGTAGTCTACATCAACAAGCAGAGTGGCGCCAGAAGTCCGTTCCTGTTCAGGATTTCTCTCAGGCTGTTTCTTTCTGTCACATTGACCTCAGTCCGTGACAAGGGTGCCTTGAACACTCAAGCGGATTTTATGAGCCCAGCGCCAGTCTTTGCAGGTCTCTGAATCCGGATATTTTCAGATTCACAGTACAGAAACGGAGACTTCGAGACACCATCTTAATGGCCTCCTGACCCAACGCTCGAGTCAAACCTTATTCTCCCTCCATCTGGGAGATCAGCCTCTGGCGGTGGATGCCTTTTTCCCAGACCTGGGATTTCCGGCTCCCCAGGGTTCTGCAATATATCAAACAAGATCAGCTTCGGTTATCCTCATAGCTCCTGACTGGCCAAACAGGATCTGTATGTGGACTTGATCTCCCTCGGTTCCAGATCTCTGCATCTTCCGGTTCTAAGAAACCTTCTTCAGCAGGGCCCAATTTTACATCCAAAGACCGGAATCCCCCATCCGACAGCTTGAATGTTGAGCGGAAACGTTTTTGGAATACAGGGTTTTCCGCTTCAGTTACTGAGACCCTTCTGTTAAACCGCAAGCGCGTCGGCTCTCTGAGGTTAAAATCTGGAAGAGGTTCCATTCTTGGTGCAGCTCCAAAGGTTTATCTGCTACTCCATGTCTTTCTAATTTGATTTTGGACTTTCTTCAGGAAGGTTTAGATGCCAGATCAGAACCTTCTGGGCCATTAAGGTCCATATTTCAGCCATCAGCACCTTTTTTCTAAAGCTCTAGTCTGGATTAGACCTCGTCCTGTTTCCAAGACGGTTCCTTGGTTCCTCTTCAATCGTTGTCTCCATCATCTGTCCCTGAAGCATTTCTGGAATCCATCACCTGCACCAGATGCCTGAGTGAGCGACAGACCCTGTCTGTTAGGAACCCTTTCTGCGTTTCTTCGTGGATAAAGCGGGGCTTTCGTTACGTCCTGGATTTTCCCCAAGAATCTGGCCGTTGGTTGACCGACATTCTTTCCACCTCCTCGGGAGAGATTGCGCTTCGTTCCTTGGGTTTGAAAAGGTGTCTTCGTTTATGTAGAGCGAGCCCGGTCCTTCCGGAAGTCTCTGCGGCCGTCTCTGGTATTTCTGAACGCTCTATCGCCAGTTTGATTATTTCAGGGATCGGTATGTTGAGCCGTGGGGAAGTCTCCGGTATCCGGGTCACTCGACTTGTGCGGATTCTGCCTCATTTCCGGTAAATCTGCTACATGGGGTAATTCTATTACCCCACGACGTGCGCTCGTTGTGAGTCCGTGGGTTCCCGACCCTTCGATGGTTTGTATGTTTATCTATCGGGTTGCCGGGGGCTGCAGCTTGGTTCCTACCGAGAGCTTCTTTTCCCTGCTGGTCGCTGGTGATGTTTCTTCCCTCCCTTCTTTCTAATATTTTTACATCTAATTCCCTTGTTTTTGGGTGTTTTCTGATTAACTGGGGTTGTTCTCGAGGTGAGGGCTTAGTTTGAGTCCAATCCTGTCTACGAGTATCGCCAGGGACCAGCAGGGAAAGAAATAACCCCTTCCTTTGGTAAATAGCGACAGCTGGGGTAGGAAGCCGTGCCATGCGTTGGCGACTAAAGGGATGAAAACCACATTGCTTTAACCAAACGTCATAAAACCAGAGACTTGAAAGAAGCTTTTCCAGCGTCTCGGGCTGCAGATTATCGCGCCTTTCTTTGGGTCACATGATCGCAGAGCAGCAAACTTCATTCCATGACTGAGGACAGCCGGGGAAAGTCTCCAGCAGACTGTCAGCTCTTGTGCCTTTACACACAGCATGGCCTTTGGTGGTTATGCTAAGAAAACGTCTATAATAAAGTATAATATATATAAATGTTACATTACAGGAGCAAGGATGGAAAGGCGTCTCATGAAGCAGACATGCGCCAGAATCTCACGTGTCTTCTTCTTTTCTCGTAGGATTTGGTGAATGCTGGGGTCAGCGCCCTGTTTTTCTTCATCTCCTCGGTAACTTTGGCCTCCATCAACCACAAGTCCGGCTCTGCGATCGCTGCAGCGGTAAGAGAATCTCTACTAACCTTTCCAATCAAACCCAAACTGTACTTTTAACCCTTCTGTTGCTGTGGGTCGGGTTGGTGACACAGAGTGTCAGTATTCGGGTTAAATTGCGTAGCCACTAACCTCCTGGTTGTAGCCCGAGAGCCGCGTTACTCCGGCTGCGCAAAAAGAGAATAGCGACTCCTGAGACAGAATAATCGCCTTTTATTGGACGAACGTCCCGAGAATCGATCTCCTTTATCAAGTCAGAAGCAGCGCTGACCACGGAGCGTGTGGGTGAGACGCGGGGGGCAGTGCGGGGGTTAAGGGGAATGATAGTCGGGTAAGGTGCGGGTCACAGCGGTTTAGGGGGTCTGAGATTAGGGGAGGGAGCGGTAGAGAGAACGGCATTCTTAAAAATCTCGTCTATATCTTTAGGCGGACGAAGTGAAGTCTGCTACATGCGTAGAATCCAGACATTAGAATCAAATCACGGAAACGTCATATGAAGCTCCGGTAACGCGACACGAACCCGCTGCGCATGTTTAGTCCGTGTCCTCGGTGCTGAAATGGTTAACCGTCTTTATTTCACGTGTTTTGTGTAGAGATCCCCAATAGAGCGGCTTCTGGGGGCAGTTGTTGTTCTCGTGGTCCGTCTGGGTTTCTGTCTGTCTGTCCGTTGATCACACGGGATCGCATACACGCCGTTTGCAGATGTACCCGTGTGCGATGCGGTTCGGACCCGTACTGATTTACCGGTTGTTAGTCTGTCGGATCGGCGGTTTGGAGATTATATTTTCCGGTTCCCTCTAGTGTTGTCATCAATTAACCATTTCAGCACCGAGGACACGGACTAAACATGTGCAGCGGGTTCGTGTCCCGTTACCGGAGCTTCATGTGACGTTTCCGTGATTTGATTCTAATGTCTGGATTCTCCGCATGGAACAGACTTCACTTCGTCCGCCTAAAGATATAGACAAGATTTTTAAGAATGCCGTTCTCTCTCCCGATCCCCCCCCTAACCTCAGACCCCTAAACTGCTGTGACCGCAGCCTTATCCGTCTATCATTCCCCTTAACCCCCGCACTGCCGCCTATATGTGCACTAATGTTCCATATAACCTTTAATTATTGGGGGGCCGTTCTCAGGTCTCTCCCTTTTAGGGTTCTAATAAAGATCTGAACTCCGCAGTCTCTTTTCTTCTTGCTTGGTTTTGATGCGACTTGTTTAGTGAATAAAGCCTTTTCTGGCGTTTGGGTTGTAAGTGTTCTTTTTCAGCATGGAACCGGTAAGTAAGAAGCTTCTTCTTCCAGGCCCTTGGAGTGTTACAGGTACGATACTTTACATACATGACCCTCACACACGTGTAATTACCGCCATCGGGGGGGTTAGCTGCAGGCACAGATGTTCATGTCACCGAGCACCGGGGTTTCTTATGCATTATCCATGGCCAGCTTGGCCCCTTAATGCAGGAGAAGTGTGTTGGGGTTGCGTGTTTCCTATTGCAGTAGTTTATTGATGGAGCCGATCTTGTGGCTTCTCCTGTTCTCTGCCAGCAGTGAGCGCAGCGCTGGGTTTCAGGCGCTGTTACTGTACAGCCTCTGCCGGGGGAACATGCGCGTTGGCCGGCACAGATCACATAAACCCTGAGCCGTGTAACTTTGCATAAAGCAGGGCCGTCTCAGTGCTGCTTACAGGAGAAGCTGTCTCGGGTCGGCCCTTCCTCATGCATAGTTAACATGGGCCCCTCAAAAGCCATCTCAGCTGTTATGCCACGACGCAGGGCCAACCCTGGCCGGCTTCCCCTGCATCATGGATAGCAAAAGGTGCTGAGAACCTTGCCTCATGTATAGTTAATTAATGCTGGGCATGATGTGGGGCCAACCCTGGCCGGCTTCCCCCGCATCATACATCTGAATAACTTTATTCCGACTTCAGGGTTTTTCTGGCTAGTATTGGCCTCGCTGTACAGAGCCCGGAAACCTGAATTATGAATATTAAATATTAACGCTGGTGTTAGGCCCGAAACATGCAGTTTTAATATACATTATGTAATGCAGGAAACAAAGAACCCTGTAAATTTTTATGCATTTGTTTGAAAGCCGAGGTAGAAATAACATCGGTTTCTTGACTTTTTCTTTTGGGTTCAGAGAATCTGATTGGAGGAGACTTTATAGGGGGTTATTATTTTCTCAATAATCTGCACGGTTGTTTATTCCGTATACATGTTACCCAAAATTCCTCACTATACATGTTCCAGGGTCACACAGTGGTCCCTGAGTGCCGCTCTGCAGACATGAGATGTTCTGCGTTTAGTAATTGGGTTTCGTTCTTCTTTCCTGCAGATCTTTGGATGTTTCAGCACCGGCGGTACGGCAGAGCAACGAATACATGCACGCCCGCAGCCAATCCCACGCTGCCTGAGCCGGATGGGGAGTATCGACGGGCCGCCCTGGAATGATCCGCTGGAGACTCGGAGGTAGGAAGCTGCTGGGTTCTTCTCCTTGCAGAGGAGAATATGCGCTGTGTTAAGCGGATCGCGCCCCCCTCTAACGACTCAAACCTTAATCAGTCTCCGTCTTGTCTTCGATTCAGGATCGCTACGTCCGTCCCGTCGACGTTTTCCCGGCCGCGGATATGGAACTCTGGGTGCCCAACAGAAATGTAAAGGAAGCTCTCGGCTCTTGCGTGTATCCAATGGCTGTGATCAGGATGGATTGTTCAAAGCATTGCTTATAGCGGCCGTCTCTCTCTGGTTAAAGGAATCCTCCGGACATCTTCTACCCTGTAATGTGTGTTTCCCAGAAGCCCCCCGTCCTGCAGGTTCCTGGATGGGGTCTCTAATGAGTTCTTCTCATGCAAAAATGGAACCACGGAGGGAGTATTGCGCTAAAGGATCTCCAAAAAGTAAGTGGCAGCAATTATTTAGCTTTTAATGGCAGCAGATCTTCTCAGTGTGGCTTCAGGGGAGTTATATTTAAAATCTTTTATTCTTGTTATATTATATGCAGTGTCCCGGCTCCCTGAGGGTCGCACTCCAACGTACCGTCTGATTTCTGCACCTCCGTCTCTCCTGTGGGCTCTCCTTTCTCGAGGAACTTGGTCAGGTCACTGAAGATCGGGTAGAAATGAAAGGCGATGAAGCCGAGGAGCTGGAGAACAGAGAAGAAGGATCAGGTAAAACTCTTCAGCAGTTGTAGTCGTTGCGTTGTGCCGGTTCCCGGAGTGACCTTTTCTCCTTCCTTGCGTTCTATGTATAAAGGCAGCGAAGTCACTACGTGGCATGAAGCGAGGAGGTTTATCCGCCCCACGCTGCGGGTCTCCTACTCTACCTGCAACTACGTTTATGCCAATTCTATGCATGAGATCGCAATAAATGACTCGTGAATTGCGGGTTTATTATAATGCTGTAGGGTCCTCTGTCTACAGTTTGGGACAGCCGATTTCAGCGTGATCACGGTGTACATTAATACCTAGAATTGGGGTAATGTTGGGGTATTTGGCTTAGAATACAACATAGAAGCTGCAGCTTTGAAAACATACTTAGTAACGTGTAGACAATACGGAACACGTCCTGTTTCTTGGACCCAAGTCCCTCTGTCCTTTCCTTTTCTTGTATTTTATTCCTAACCATATTTCTACAGTAAAGTGACATATTTACTTTTGGAAGCACCCCCAGCTGGCTCCTTCATAGCAACCATCTTCTCCGGATCTATGGAGTAGGATCTCCGTGCGAGTGTGACTGTGTGTGTTATTGTGTGGCATTACGATATATTCATACATGGTAATGCCATACATTAATTCCCACGTCCCATCTTGGTCCTCATTGCAGCTCTTTTCCTACATAAGGCATCATCTTGTAAAGAGTTATACTGCAGTAACAAAAACACACACTTTCCCTACCAGTACGCGCCTCGGCCGGTCCCCACGCAGCTCCGGTTAGTGTCAGGACGTCGCACGAGGGATGAAGAATCCACTGAGCTGTCAGGAGAGATCTTCTCTTTCCAACGTAGATGATCCACCCCTGTTTGACCCGACAATAGAAACTTTAATTGCATTAGTTTTTGCAATATCTGTATTTATTCTGCTTATTATTTTCATGTATTTAAATATCTAATAGACTATTCTGAGAGCCTTCGGTTACCCTCGGGGTGAAACTCTCAAAATACACCAGACACCTGAACTCCTTTCAAAGATGGCTGTCTAGACCATAAGGCATCCTCATCCCCGCTGCAGCTTTCAATGTCTGCCACCAATTCCCTCCCTCTCATTCTCATTTTATTACACGGTGTCCTCGCTTCTCACCGATTACCATGTGTGTTGCTGTGATCTACCGGTCTCCTCGCCTGCTTCCCAATTCTTTGATCAATTTGCCGCATGTCTCTCTCACTTCCTTTACCTCACCGTCACTTCAATAATCCTGCGTGACTTCAATCCATCCTCACCTGCCGCCTACAAACTACTATCGCTCTCCTCCTTCCTTGGTCTCCCCCATGCACTGTGATGGCCATCAAATTGATCCAGTGTCATCCCATCGATGCTCAATATCTCAATTCTCCAACTCTCCCTTTTCTCTGTCTGACCTCAGTCTGCTAAAATCCAACCTTCAAATACCTCCTACACCTAAACCTCTGTGACATTAACAGCCCGCAGCCCACAACGCACTCCAGCCGCTTCTCTCATGCATCTCTACCTCCTCCTCCTGTCCTGATGTTACCACAGCCCGGTATAACCATGCGCTAGTTGGTTGTAGATATGGTCGCCCCTGTAACTGTGCACCATCCCCCCACGCCATCCACCTCGGCCATAGCATGCCGAAGATCTCGCTCCAAAGTGAGACCCCCGTAGAGAGTGAGGTCAACCTGAAAGGCGAATGCACCTGTCCAGACGTACTGTACGATTGTTTTCCTTTGATGGCTTTAATCAGGTTTGTGATGCACCTGAAGTGGATACGGCAGTCATGGAAGTTTCAGAATAAGACCCCCTTGCCGCTAGAAGATGGTTATCCTTTTTCTGATCAGATGGAGGAGAAGAAGACAGAAGCGGCTACCGAGAAGCCTCCACCTCTGCTTCGGCAGGCAGAGCTGTCAGGCCTTGGCTGTCGCAGACTGAGGATAACATCGTTGCTAAGACTTCTGAAGAAGAAATTATGAAGAGTATCGCTGCCTTCAAATTCGCCGTGGACTTCTTGTGTGATCCTTCCATGTTTGGGGAAGATCTTGAATCCCAGTTAGGTTATTTTCTTTGAGGTATTCAATGCTAAACAGTGGTGAAACGATTAAAGCTCTTCCATCCGCACCTTCCTGGTTGGACCCAGGGATATGGCTCCAGGATCCTAAGGGTTCGGCATGACGCCACCTGTATTACAGTAGGAGGAAGGCTCAGGTTCTTCGAAGACAACTGGTTTTCAATTACTCAAAATCCCTGGGTCAGAAGGCTACCGGTTAGTATCAGACCAGACTGGTTTCTGATGTCTCCTTCCCCAAGATCAGACCAGACGTGCATTTCTTCTGAGCTCTATCAATCGTTTCCAAGACTTCCAGGCTATTATACCGATACCTGAGCTAAAAAACATTTTTGGAATCTACTCTCCGGTTTTCCTGGTCCCAACAGCGGTTTCCGTCTTAAATTAGACCTCCGTTATTTCAGATTCAGGATGGAGACTATAAAATCCGTTCTGGAAACTTTATGCATCAATGACTTCTTGGTCTCCATAGACTGTAAAGATGCTCATAGTCTCGTTCCTATGCACTTGTCTCATCAAAAGGTTCTTCGTATAGCGATTCCTTGGGAGGCAGAGACTTATTTCCAGTTTCAGGCTCATCCATTTGGCCTCATGTCGGCCCCCAAGGTTTTCACAAAGCATTTGGCTGTGGAAGTGGCCCGCATGAGGGAATTTTGTAATTCCCTACCTAGATGGTTGGTTCATCTGGGCCCTTTCAGTTGCTGGTGATTCAAGTGCTTTTCTCCCGAAACACTTCCATAAGGACTTTAGCTGGCGCAAAATGGTTTCTGCAAGGTACGCCGTTCCCTGGGCTCTGGGCCACTCTAGAATTTTATGTTCTGCATCGTTAGGACAGAAGCCTTTTTCCCCCTCCACTATCTCATTGCCCTTTCTCCTCATGTCTGAACCTCTCCTACCTGGACACAAACAGGCATTTCAGCAGTAGGAAGAAGGTGGTCCATTCCAGACAAAGATTCTGACTAACAACGCAAGTCTCAAGGTACGAGGAGCCGTCTTCCAAGAGGAGCTTGCGCAAGTCAGCTGGTCTTCTCTCCAACCCTTTCTCTCCAGCTGTCTGAAACTTGTGGCGGTGAAGAACGCCCGTCGTCACTGGGGGACCAAGTTAACGGGCAAGAGAGTCTTCGTACCCTCAGACAATAGGTGTGTAGTAGCCTACATCAACAAGCAGAGTGGGGCCAGAAGTCCGTTCTTGCTCAGGATTTCTCTCAGGCTATTCCTTTCCATCACATTGACCTCAGTCCGTAACAAAGGTGCCTTGAGCACTCAAGCGGATTTTATGAGCCCAGCGCCAGTCTTTGCAGGTCTCTGAATCCGGATATTTTCAGATTCACAGTACAGAAACGGAGACTTCGAGACACCATCTTAATGGCCTCCTGACCCAACGCTCGAGTCAAACCTTATTCTCCCTCCATCTGGGAGATCAGCCTCTGGCGGTGGATGCCTTTTTCCCAGACCTGGGATTTCCGGCTCCCCAGGGTTCTGCAATATATCAAACAAGATCAGCTTCGGTTATCCTCATAGCTCCTGACTGGCCAAACAGGATCTGTATGTGGACTTGATCTCCCTCGGTTCCAGATCTCTGCATCTTCCGGTTCTAAGAAACCTTCTTCAGCAGGACCCAATTTTACATCCAAAGACCGGAATCCCCCATCTGACAGCTTGAATGTTGAGCGGAAATGTTTTTGGAATACAGGGTTTTCCGCTTCAGTTAAACCTTCTGTTAAACCGCAAGCGCGTCGGCTCTCTGCGGTTAAAATCTGGAAGAGGTTCCATTCTTGGTGCAGCTCCAAAGGTTTATCCGCTACTCCATGTCTTTCTAATTTGATTTTGGACTTTCTTCAGGAAGGTTTAGATTCCAGATTACAACCTTCTAGGCCATTAAGGTCCATATTTCAGCCATCGGCACCTTTTTTCTAAAGCTCTAGTCTGGATTAGACCTCGTCCTGTTTCCAAGACGGTTCCTTGGCACCTTAATCTGGTGCTTTACAGTTCCGGTTCCTCTCATCATCTGTCCCTGAAGCATTTCTGGAATCCATCACCTCCGCCAGATGCCTGAGTGAGCGACAGACCCTGTCTGTTAGGAACCCTTTCTGCGTTTCTTCGTGGATAAAGCGGGGCTTTCGTTACGTCCTGGATTTTCCCCAAGAATCTGGCCGTTGGTTGACCGACATTCTTTCCACCTCCTCGGGAGAGATTGCGCTTCGTTCCTTGGGTTTGAAAAGGTGTCTTCGTTTATGTAGAGCGAGCCCGGTCCTTCCGGAAGTCTCTGCGGCCGTCTCTGGTATTTCTGAACGCTCTATCGCCAGTTTGATTATTTCAGGGATCGGTATGTTGAGCCGTGGGGAAGTCTCCGGTATCCGGGTCACTCGACTTGTGCGGATTCTGCCTCATTTCCGGTAAATCTGCTACATGGGGTAATTCTATTACCCCACGACGTGCGCTCGTTGTGAGTCCGTGGGTTCCCGACCCTTCGATGGTTTGTATGTTTATCTATCGGGTTGCCGGGGGCTGCAGCTTGGTTCCTACCGAGAGCTTCTTTTCCCTGCTGGTCGCTGGTGATGTTTCTTCCCTCCCTTCTTTCTAATATTTTTACATCTAATTCCCTTGTTTTTGGGTGTTTTCTGATTAACTGGGGTTGTTCTCGAGGTGAGGGCTTAGTTTGAGTCCTGTCTACTAGTAACGGGCCAAGGGACCCGGCAGGGAAAAGAATACCTCACAAGCCCCACCTTTATAGAATGCCACCTTCCTTTGGTATAGTGACAGCTCGGGTATGGGGAAGCCGTGCCATGGCGCGGAGAGTATTATTCGCTGCAGAATTACCGCATCGCTTTACCAAACGGGGCAATCGAGGTTTCCTGCAGAGCAACAAACTTCATTCCATGACTGATGTATCAGAGCCGGGGAAAGTCTCCAGCAGACTGTCAGCTCTTGTGCCTTAACACACAGCTTTGGCCTTTGGCGGTTATGCTAAGAAAATGTCTATAATAAAGTATAATATATAAATGTATATTAAAGGAGCGGGGATGGAAAGGCGTCTCATGAAGCAGACATGCGCCAGAATCTCACGTGTCTTCTTTTCTCGTAGGATTTGGTGAATGCTGGGGTCAGCGCCCTGTTTTTCTTCATCTCCTCGATAACTTTGGCCTCCATCAACCACAAGTCCGGCTCTGCGATCGCTGCAGCGGTAAGAGAATCTCTACTAACCTTTCCAATCAAACCCAAACTGTACTTTTAACCCTTTTGTTGCTGTGGGTCGGGTTGGTGACACAGAGTGTCGGTATTCGGGTTACATTTCGTAGCCACTAACCTCCTGCTTGTAGCCAGAGAGCCGCGTTACTCCGGCCGTGCAAAGAGCATAGCGACTCCTGAGACAGAATAATCGCCTTTTATTGGACGAACGTCCCGAGAATCGATCTCCTTTATCAGGTTTGAAGCAGCGCTAACCATGGAGCGTGTGGGTGAGACGCGGGGGGCAGTGTGGGGGTTAAGGGGAATGATAGACGGGTAAGG
>VKOC01032249.1:0-10191 GCA_009364415.1 Spea multiplicata | reverse complement strand
GGGGGATGCTTTACTGAGAACAGACCTGAGGATCATTGCTATAAATGCAGATATGGGCTCTCCCTTCTCCAATCTCATCATTCAGATGTCACTCTGGACCCTCTTACTGGGTGAGCAACTGTTTATATTTCATATTCATCACAGTAACATTCTGCATTTCAAATGAGATTTTAAACAAATCAAACTCTAAATATAAAATGAAGGTGGAAGGTGGGCTTGCGATTTCTAAAATATCTTTGGAAGTTATTGCCAGTGGCTCTTTTTATTATGTCGCTACAATTGGGGACAGTATGTCAGCTCTAATATATTTTATTTGTTAAAAAGTACATCAAACTATATAAAGTGTTTTTTTTAAACTTTCAGTTTTCTTGATAGAAGAATGGTTCTCTAGCTATTGTATTGTTGTTTTTCTCAGTGTTTCTTGAAGCCCAAATGTCCTGCAGTCAATAGGTTGGTTACTGATACACAGTAGGATTTGCTGAATAGGTTAAAGCTTTATTATAGCAGTTTACTACAAATCTCAAGCCAAAACATTTTTACTCCATTGCAGTTGGGGTGGCACGTTGTGCCTATGTTTTATAGATACCTAGGTTATTCCATAATTGAAACATTGGTATATTTTTTGTAATGCAAACAAAACATTGTGCCGTAGTTTTTTTTTGTAAGGAAAACATACATGTATTTTAAAATACAGGAATCAATTGAATTAGTTACATTACTGAATTACTGAATTTTTCCGCTAATTACTGATGTTCCTGTAAGACCATACGTTATCCCATACAAATGGCTAATGACACCATGTTTAAAAAAAACAGTCAGTTTTCCATTGTTACTGACTCTCAGATTGTAACTATAATTTATTAACACGTACTGTTATTATGCTGAAAACATAGGACCCTAAACAATTAGTTTGTGGATCCTATGTTTGTAGCCCGTTTAAAAAAAAAAAAAAAATCCCTTAAATTAATTTGATTTGACCTTAAATATTGTGGTGACATCAGACCTATTGTACCTGATCTTATATTTATTGTAGTTGGTCTTACATGTGTCCTCTCACCTACGTGTGTGATCATGGATAGTATCTGTTATAAATAGACACATATACTATATGAGAGTAGTCATTGCTCTAGACTTTTAGGGGCCCTATGAAAAAAATATTAAAGGAGTCCCTTTCTTTAATTCAAAGATGACAATATTAACAAAGCAACAAAAGTATATGATCAAAAACCCATTCATTATAGCGATAAGACTTTTTATGAATTCTGTCCACTCTTACAAATTCAGAGGTGGCCCCCTTGACCACTGGAATCCCTAAGCTACTGATTAATTTACATTCCTGTACATACTTGCTGGCTCAAAAAAAGGTATAGCATATATATATATATAAATGATCATTGATTATTGTGTTTATTAGAGGTGGAGGAGCCACCCAGTAGAACAAGACACTGGTGTTTTCTAATCAAGTCAGACTGTGGTCTTGTCTCATAAAGCCAGATCCTTGTCTCAGCAAAGATGGACTTGCTACATCTTGCTAAAGCGTGCACAAGGAGCAAACTATTGAAGGGGAGGATGCATTTAGACATATCCACTCCAGCTGATCTAGGCAGAGCCAGGTGTTGGGCTTAAGTCAAGTCTAGGTGCAATGTTAATAAGAGGAGTCCTCATACTTTCAGAAGACTGTGTCTTTCAAACACTGAAATGGAAGTCCCTGACATACGCATTGCTCATTCTTTTTTCAAGTACCACCCCATGCACTTTCAACATATGCTTTAATGGCATATACTGAGATGTGTGTGTGTGTGTGTATACATATATATATATATATAATATATATATATACATATATATATAGAAAAAGTACAGTATATATGCCCCTTCCCAATTTATTTTATTTTCAACATATTTATCACACTTAAATGTTTCAGATCATCAAGGTCAATTAGATTAATATTAGATAGATAACCCAAGTAAACACAGAAGGCAGTTATTAAAGTAAAAAGTTATCTGACCCTACCTGGCCATATGTGAAAAAGTTATTGCCCCCTTAGTTACTAAATCAACCAATCAACCAATTAACCAAATTTAATTGATAATTCAGTTTACATTTATTAGACACATTCAGGCATGATTACTGTTAGCTCTGTTGAATCTAAATGTAAAAAAACATCAATAGAACCTGTCTTGCAAAGTGAAGTAGGTCTTAAAAAGCAGCACATGATGCCGTGATCTAAAGAAATTCAAGAACAGATGAGAAACAGTCATTGACATCTTTCAATCTGGAAAGGATTACCAAGCCATTTCTAAGTCTCTGGGACTCCAGCGAACCCCGATGAGAACCATTATCTACAAACAGAGAAAACTTGGAACAGTGGTGAACCTTCCCAGAAGTGGCCGGCTATAATGCCCAAAAAAGATTTGTGACCTGAAAGGGTTAATAGTGTGATTAAGGCATGTTTGAAGAATTTTGGGTAAATATTATGTGTTTCAGTTATTCTCTGTAAAGTATATTAGGAGCTTTAAACTCCAAAGTGATGTCACGTAGAATGATATCATGCAAGGGCTGCTGGACACAGTTGATGTTGTTCTTGAACCTAAGGTCTTGGGTCGTTGACAGGATATGGAGAGCATTATGAGGATCTAAGTTCTAGTTAATTAATAGATTTATGAGCGTGTAGACTGATAAGTATGAAGACTTTTTGTTGTATTGCTAAATGCTATGAGAGTGGGGCACAAGAAGAGACTCTGCAAAGATCAGCTTATGGTGTCTGGTGTTTAGCCCTGCAGCCTGTTTCACACAGAAATATCATATAGCTTTAAGGGTCTTACTGTGCAGGAAGGGACGTAAGCATAATCTGTTCCATACTTCTTTTATATGAGATGTATGATTTCATCCATTGAGTGAAACTGTCATCACTGTATCCTCAAACCTGTTAACGCCAAAATACCTCCAGGAGCGCATTAACGACTCAAAAATAAACCCAGACTAACATGTAAAGAACTACGGGCCTCATTATCCTCAGTTAAGGTCAGTGTTCACAATTCCACAAATAAGAATGGCATCCTAGGGAGAGTTGCAGGGCGAAAACCACTATTGACCAAAAAAGAATACAAAGGGTCATCTCACATCTGCCATAAGACATCTTGATGACCCCCAAGATTTGGGATAATATTCTGTGGACTGAAGTGTCAAGTGGAACTTTCTGGAAGACCTGGGTCCCGTTACAAGTGGCGTAAAATACAGCATTCCACAATAAGAACATCATGTCCACAGTCATGCCATAATTGAAGGAACCATATATTTTGTTCTCTACCAGAAAATTCTGAAGGAGAGCATCCAGCCATTAGTTTATGACTTAAATCTCATGCACATTTGGGTTATGCAGCAGGACAGTGATTTGGAGCACATATGCAAGTCCATCTCTGAATGGCTCAAAGGAAATAAAATTAAGTTTTTGGAGTTGCCTAGTCCAATTGGTTGATGCCAGAGGAGGCCCCTGCAGGCGACCAATAGATTCACTCACACGGCCCTTTAACTCCTGACGGTACAACTTGGCCTGGGGAGACCATGGTCTCCCCGCTCCAAGAGTTAAAGGTCCGTACAAACGACCCATTAAAAATAGCACGTGTCCCAAGACATCAGCAGATCCAGTGTCAGTGTCAATTAGTGTCATTGTTTTTGAGATACTTGGTTTTAAAGTGAGAGACTATTTTACCTAAAAAGTTGGAATCTGTGACACAAGGTGGCAGAACTGGCGCCATCATATTCACTGCTTGTAAGTCTGCTCCCACTTTTGCAAAGGCATCTTGAACCAACCAGAGGAATGTAGGATGACTGCTCCCAGTGGTATAGACGCATGGTGGGCTTTTTAATACATGCATACATGCTGCTTACTTTATTAACTGTTACATAGGTTTATTTAGTGCTGCAGAATATGCTGCAGAATATGATGGTGCTATGTAAATCAATAGGGGGAAGTATAGGATGGGGGTGTCAGATGGGTGGAGGTTTGGACTGGACCATCTGTAGCCATTTGTTTTAATTTATATGTTGGCTGGAGTGGTGTTTCCAGTCATTCCAAGGTTCCCATATTTTTTAAAAGGAAGGTAGACTATTTGATGGTCTTCCAAGATATGACAATGTGTAACTTGGCAGCATTTGTAATGTTTATTATCAACCCTTTGACATGCTTTGGCAATTGTGTAGGGAGCATATCTAGTAAGCCCTTGTTTGGAGAAAATTTTATTTCATAGTCAGTTATCATCTGGATTAATTCTAAAACCATAATATTGAATAATAATATACAGTCACATTGCCACCAGATGTGGTGCATTTTGCCTTTAAACCCACATAATCTCCAGCAATCTTCTAAGGCCTGCAGAAAAAATCAGTACCATCTAAAGGGAAACTTTCTATTGGTTTCCCTATGAGTTGAACTCCTTGAGTTTCCCAGGAAGTTTGCGATTGCTCTATGCCATTGTTCTCCAGTGAATTCAGTATTTAGCTCTCCTTGATTGTTTCATGTAGGAAAGTTTAGTAGTTTTTTTTAGCTATCATTAAGCTCAAATAGCAAATAACGTTTTAATTTTTGTTTGGATAAGTCTGTAATTGTTTTCCAATTACTTTGCATAGTAGAATGTGTTTGATACAGAGCTAGTTAACAAAAAATCCAAAGGTAGGAGATCATAACAATGCAATTTGAAAGGCCCAGCCTTATTTTATAGGCAACTATAAAAGGAAGGTAGACTATTTCATGGTCTTCCAAGATATGACAATGTGTAACTTGGCAGCATTTGTAATGTTTATCATCAACCCTTTCACATGCTTTTGCAATTGTGTAGGGAGCATATCTAGTAAGCCCTTGTTTGGAGAAAATTTTAATTCATAGTCAGTTATCATCTGGATTAATTCTAAAACCACATGCTCAATAGAACGCCCACTAAAATCAATGTGATTAGCAACAGCCAATCACATGTATGCACTCCAATGTTTCAGTAGCATACATGCAATTGATTGCTGCTTCAATTGCTGCTACTGAGTATGTGCAAGAAGTTCCCATAGTAATGCTTCAGTAGAGGTCTGTTGACCGCAATGTATTTTTTATAAATTTTTGTTTCTCTACTATGTATTTTATTCACTACTTCTTGTATTCTATTAATTTTTTTCCTAATCCGAGATTCATTGCAGTTGAACGTTAATGTGGTTTCTGTGGAGAAACCCTATCTTTTCTACTATGATTGCATACACACATACACACATTATGACCATTTGCCTAATATTGTGTAGGCCCCTGACAGCCCTGACCTTTCGAGGTATGGACTCCAGTAGACCTATGAAGGTGTGCTGTGGTATCTGGCACCAAGACGTTAGCAGCAGGTCCTTTAAGCCCTGTAAGTTGTGAGGTGGGGCTTCCATGGATGCATCCTGGTGCCATGTGTTCTCCAGGTAAGCGACGCACCCGCCCATTCACGTGATGTAAAATAAAACGTGATTCATTAGACCAGGCCACCTTCTTCTATATGCAACGTCTTGGAAAGAAAATACCCATGACATGGGATATATTCCCTGTTTCCAGGATTGCCCCATGCTGGCAGCCTAAGGCCTGGGGGCAAGTCTAGTCAAGTGGCCCATTGCACCACTGAATCCGCTCACCATCCATGCCCATCTTTTCCTGATTTTCTAAGGCATATTGATGTAATGTGATGGGATTGGGAGTACGTCAGTACACTAAAAAGGTCTTCATACGCAGGACGTCTGAAGCCACAATTTAGTGTCACTAATCCTTTTTAAAAGAAATGCAGATTGAAATAGAGTAAAAAACACAAAACCTTCACTTTTTCCTCTTAAGGAGGTTTATCTCTGGATAAGTAAAATTAAATAGTTCAATGTATTCCTATAGTAAGTAAAGTAAACAGATGACCAGGACAGGCTCTGCCACACTGACACCCAAACACACACACAACACACGAGACAGGCTCTGAAACCCACCATTACAGGCTAAGCTACAACAATAAAAGAAAAAAGTATTTTCCACACTGCTTTGTCATTGACCCCCACCCCTTTTGTGTTTTTGCCCCCTCGTGTATCGCCCCCAGCCCGCACTTTGGGGAATTTATGCCCCCAGCCTGCCCCCCTTGTGTATTGATGCCGCCAGCACAGGTAAAATGTTGCCCTGCAGTATGGGGGATGTATATCTGACTAATCCATTCCTTCAGTTAGTCTATACACCCCCCATACTGCAGGGCAGCATTTTATCTGGTCAGCAGAAAGTAAAAGTTATGTGTCCTGGAAAACATGGCTGATGTTGTCATCCTAATGCCCGTACCCCCTTGTGAACGAATGCCCCCTTTAGTATCATGTCAGCGTGTGTGAGCAACGCACAGGTAAGCAGCAGGGCCCCTGTGGAAGTAATCACGGGGGTTGCGACCCCTGTGATCACGGTTGCTGCAGGCTTTTGTATCGCATTGAAGGCGGTCGTGTAGCCGTTTTATTTAGATCCAGGGCGGGGAATTGCCCCCCTGCCCAGCCCGTCCCCGGTGGTAACCTGGTATGGGCTTCTACCATGAGGAACTGTCCTATGATACCAAGCATGTGCATGGAGGAGGGAAGCCAGAAGCATAGTTCTCCCTAGAAATTTTAGCACCGGCCCTGTTTATATTTCAAAATTCCTTTAACTGGATATTTGTCCGATCTATGATCCATATTTCAGCTAAGTGACTGGCTAAATTGCTTTTAGAGAACAAAACCTGCATGGTCCCCGCTAAGGACAAATTTCAATAATATATGTATTAATGTTCTTTTTAAATGTAAGTGGATGTGCTTAGAGAGGGTTCCAGGAAGTATTTTAAGTGCAAATACGAAGCAAAATGAAGCAGTAGTATTTTACACCTCTCTATGCGTTTGGCTCTATTATATACCTTGTCAAACCTCAGCCTGTCTGCAATGCTTATAGATATTTTTGCCAATAGATGTTTCATTTAAAATTGCTTTCTTAGGCTTGCTTTACCTGGTTTTAGCTATTACTGGGTTAGATAACAAAAATGGTTTATTTTTTATTGTTCTCAATCTCTGAGTTTCTAAACAAAACATTGCTTCACAGATCCATAGGAAGAGAAAAAAAACCAGCCAATATCGCTGTTTTAATTACTTTACCGTCAGCATAAATAACAATAATGTAATGAATTGTGTGTTTTTATTTTGTGCACAAAAAACTATTCGTATACAGTGTACAAAAAAATAATGTTCTTATAAATATTTTCCATCAATGTTGAATGGTGCGTTTTACTCAATTTTCCAATTCTGTTTTGTAGAGGATAAATCTTTATCATCTATATATTGTCTTAATCATATATATGGGGAAAAAATAAACAACGATAATAGTGCAATATGTAAACACCAAAAGAAAAAATAAATAGGGTATCAGATCCACTCACAAACAAGCTGGATAAAATAGGCTCATCAAGGATTCAGTAGAATTTAATGGCTTCTAAAATCAATAAAAACAAGGAAACCAGGAATGGTGCAGTATAATCACAAGCATGGACCAGGAAGTCTGGATACACTTACAGTTGGAAGTGGCACAACTATAAGGAAAATAGTGTGCAAAAGCGCAATGTAGACAAAGACAGTCCCGAATCAGCTACTTTAGCGGTTTTTATCCCTTTTAGAAGCCATTAAATTCTACTGAATCCTTGACGAGCCTATTTTATCCAGCTTGTTTGTGAGTGGATCTGATACCCTATTATTCTTTCTTTTGGTGTTTACATATTGCACTATTATCGTTGTTTATTTTTTTCACCATATATATGCGCTCCATGGTTTATCGTTTGTGTTGTTTAACACTTTGAGGAAGAGTGTTATTGGAAGCTGCTTGCTATTGGGGAGTATTAATATATTTTATTCATCTTTATTATATTGCATCTACACGTGGAATTTGGGTTGTTTTGTCTTCACATTGTCTTAATCATGTAAGCCGTGAGATAAAATTTTGCAAACTTGTCCAGAAATATTGCACCTCAGCCACATACTCACCTGATCTGCGACTCCGGCTCCTTATTAGGTGCTGCAAAGAGCAGCCACCGACTGCATATGCCGGTCCACGTGCTGTGTGAGCATGCAGCTGCACTTATATCTTAACGTGCCAGGACTGCCTTGTCATCCTAAGTCTGGCCATGAAGACTAAAAGACAATATGCGCCCATGCAGAAAGGTGATCAAGTAATAAATCTACACATTTTGGAATACAGGGCTGTTTTTAGACCTGGTGAGATATATATATGTATATATATATATATATATATATATATACACACAGTGGATAATTTATTAGGTACACCTCTTCAATTGCTTGTTAACACAGATAGCTAATCAGTCAATCATATGGCATGCATTTGGGCATGTAGACATGGTCAAGACAACTTGCTGAAGTTCAAACAGGGCATCACAATGGGGAAGAAAGATTTAAGTAACTTTGAATGTGGCATGGTTGTTGGTGCCAGGCGGGCTGGTCTGAGTATTTCAGAAATGGCTGGTTTAATGGAATTTTAACAACAACCATCTCTAAGGTTTACAGAGAAGGGTCTGAAAAAGAGAAAATATCCAGTGAGCGGCGGTTCTGTGGACAAAAATGCCTTGTTGAGGTCAGAGGAGAATGGGCAGACTGGTTCAGATGACAGAAAGGCAACAGTAACTCAAATAACCACTCGTTACAACCAAGGTATGCAGAATTCCATCTCTGAACGCACAACACATTGAGCCTTGAAGCAGTGAGCACAGATTCACCAAAACTGGACAAGGGAAGACCGGAAGAATGTTGCCTGGTCTGATGAGTCTCGATTCCAGCTGCAACATTCAGATGGCAGGGTCAGACTGCATGAAAGAATGGATCCATTCTGCCTTGTATCACCGGTTCAGGCTGCTGGTAGTGGTGTAATGGTGTGGGGGACATTTTCTTGGCACACTTTGGGCCCCTTAGTACCAATTGAACATCATTTAAACATGACAGAGTATTGTTGCTGACCATGTCCATCCCTTTATGACCACAGTGTACCCATCTTTTGTTGGCTATTTCCAGCAGGATAATGCACCATGTCACAAAGCTCACATCATCTCAAACTGGTTTCTTGAACATGACTATGAGTTCACTGTACTCCAATGGCCTCCACACCAGATCTCAATCCAATAGAGCACCTTTGGATTGTGGTGGAGCAGGAGATTTGCATTGTGGATGTGCAGCCGACAAATCTGCAGCTACTGGGTGATGCCATCAATTCCATATGGACCAACATCTCTGGGGAATGTTTCCAGCACCTTGTAGAAAGTATGCCACGAAGAATGAAGGCAGTTCAACACGGTACCAAGGGGTACCTAATGAATTGGCCAGTGAGTGTGTGTATATATATATATATATATATATATATATATATTTATAATTTCCTTATATAAGTATTGAATGATTTGTACTAAGTCCGGTGACTGCTCTAGTGTTAGCATTGTGAGTTATATTACTAGCCATTTGGGCTGTGCCAAGGACAATATTAAGGCACAGTTTAATTCCCAGTACAGACTCGCCATCAAAGAGTGCATATTAATGTACATTGTAACCTACCTTAATATGTATTCCTTACCGAGTGGTTTTCAGCAACCGCTCGGCACCCCTCAGTCTCCTCCGCGAGGCTTCTAGCTCAGTCACAGTGCTGCATTTCATGCTGAGCGCCGGAATATGACATCATATACTTGGCGCTCAGCAGTGAAGCAGCACACACCGAGGCAGAGCAGGGAGACAGAGGCCTCGCGCTCCCACCGCAGGACCTCTACAAGGTAAGTGAACTTCAAAGGGGGGGGATAGATAGTGAGAAGGAAGGGAGAGGGGATAGATAGTGAGAGAGGGGGGTTGATAGTGAGAAAGGGAGTGGTAAGTTTATTGAAAAAAAGAGCGAGAATGAGTGAGAGAATTAATGTGTTGATGCATTGTGTGAATGAGTGACAGAATGAAAGAATTAATGTATGGATGAATTGTCTGAATGAGTGAGAGTATGAATTAATGAATTTGTGAGAGTGCTTTGAATATGATTTGTGTGAATGAGAATAAATTATTGTGTGAATGAATTATGTGAATGAAAGTGTGAATTAGTGAGTGACTGTAAAAGTGTTTGTGTGTATCATAGATGTATAATTGATTTGTGGAAAGGGAAA
>VKOC01032247.1:0-11235 GCA_009364415.1 Spea multiplicata | reverse complement strand
TAGTGATTATAATACATTGCTAATGGGTCAGGATTGCTCATGCCTTTCCCATAAACATCATTGGCCCATTGATCAAGCTTTCTACCATTTATTATAATATTGTAATATAAAATATTGGTAGATTTAAATATATGCTCAGTAACAAATGACAATACTGCTGTAGTTTGCAAACTAAAAAATGCACCGCTCTTGAAGGACGTTCACAAAGTTAGAAATCATTGTACCTTTTAATGACACTAGTTTTTGTTCTTATGTGCAGGTTATGACCTCACCCATCTAGATGATGATCAGGTCAATGCAGTAGATGCCAGTCGATGGAATGGACGAGGTCTCCTCTGGACAGATGAAGACAATATCACAGAAGTACAAAATGAAATTCCACATCGCAAGAATTGCACTGAACCAGGTAGAAACATCATAAATAGTTGGATTGCTATGTTTACAGATACTTAACTATGCTCCTATTCTTTCATAGTTTAATGCAGTAATGTACAGTTTGTCCTTGAGGGGTTCTGATAGACCTGAAAACTATATTTAAAAAATGCAGATGAATGTCCTCTGCCATTGGTAAGAAAAAAAGACTTTGACTTGTTTGTTCCCTCAAGGCTTGGAATTTTGCACAACTATTAGTTGCAGGTCTTCAACTTTGCCACAAAAGAGTAGAAGACACATAAGTCAAGTTCCTAGTGGATCACTAACCCTTCTTTTGTGCATGACGTCACTAGCACAGAACACATGATGGTAGACATTTCTGTGCTGATGCTTAACCAAGTTTGGTTCTGGTAGGTGATAATATCCATACAGACCCGGAATCAGTGTGAGACTGAACAAAACTATACAAAACAAAGCCTTTGCTTGTCTTTAAGCCTTGACTTTTCTATTGTAAAGAGATGTTACATTCTTGTGTGCTATCAACAAAGAACACATATGTCTCCTTTATAAATGACACATTATATAGACACAATGTAAGTATGCCTGTCTAAATTATTAATACACCCCTGATATACAGTATGCACTGCACTTATGAAACCTATACATGTTCTAACCTTTTGACTAGCAGATGATTTTACCTCTGGTAAGTTCCCTTTAACTTTGCTATAAACATTTATTTTAAGATGAATTAGTCCTGTCAATATCAAAAACTCTTTTAAATACCCATTTATAGAATTGTCTCAAATGTGCACTTTGTGGTTTGCTACATCCTGCTCTTCTGAGATAGCTTTTAATTTAATATTTTAGTTTTCCTGCTTTGTGGTCATACACATTGGTTAAATATGCGCTAGAAAAATACTTTATGTGTGACTTTTATAGTCATGTATATTTTTTTCTCATATTAAGTATTTTATTTTATAGATTGTATTTTTTTCTGGGGACTAAAATTGGCCCATCAATTCATGTTTAGGACGAAATATGATGGATAATGATGACTAGATATTTTACAAATTATTTTTTCATAATCTGATTAAGGCATGCAGACTCAAAATACAGTATACTACATTATTTAAAGACACTGTTCCACCTGCTCTGTGGAACTTAATATGTTTTGGGTTTTTTTCACTAAATACAGCACCAGGAACCTAATTTCCAGCACTGTTTCCATAATGTCCATTACCTCCCCAGTATTTTTTTTTTTAAAAAAAATTGATTTGTTTGTACTTTTTGACAGAAATGACAGAAAATACATTTTGTTGCCACAGATGCTAAAAAAAACTCAACTCTGTGTCTTTTCTATATGATTAAACCATCAAAAGGAAAACATAAAATTACAGACCGTTAAAGATTTAGTTGTTTAACACACCAGAGAATGCAATTGATGTTTTGTCTGGAACTGGAACAACACCTTTGAACCAGTGTTAAGCATTAATTGTGCAAAATATACATCCTAACGTCTTACATGAAATTTCTAAAACATAAGCTTACACAAGGCATATAATAGTGAAGAATAACATATCCTTCAGTTTTGTTGTGGGGGGAAAATTTGACCTATCTAAGAGTACTATGTTAATAGAGTAAGATGTAGACTCAGTTAAGCTTAAAAGAACTTTGTAGCCTCTTCTCATCTACCAGGTGGAGTGTCGGTTCTCTGGACCAACACCAAAATCCCAGGTCCTTAAATGGGGGTGTGTCAATCTGCCCATTTTCATTGGTAGGACCGACTGCAAGGGCAGCGGGAAAGCCCACTGACATCAGCAGGACTGCCCAATGACATCTGTGAGACCACCCACAAACATTAACATTAGTCCAGGCCACTTCTCGCAAGGGTAGGCTCCAGGAGCCCAAAAGTTCCCAGGCTAATGCCCATACCTAGGAGCTTCCCTATATGGAGGGTAGGATGGTGAGCAGGAAGGGAGTGGGCCTGGCCAAACACTGCTCCCAGAGTCCCAGGGTCTCAAAGCCCAGAGAGTGCCCAGGTATTCTATTGACTTATTAATATACAATCATTAAATAAAAGCAACATACACATTCTATAACATTTTGTACACATTCTATATACATTTTGTAACTAGACACAATTTTAAAACACTTTCTTGAGGATAAGCCTCCAATTACACTCAGAACATGAATGTGAAGGATCAGAAAGCCAAGACTGGAGAGAATTTATGGAAATCAATGTTTGCCAGTTCTGTGCCAAGTCTCTGAATAATAGAGAGCTGTGCAGACTCAACCTTAACACTGTGGCATAAACATTAAACAGGTATTGCATGATCATTTACCTCACAATATACTTAATTGTGTTATTAAATTGTGAAACCTTATTTACACAGGAATATGTATACATCAGCACATTTGTGGAGTCTGTAATCTGGAAGCATTGTTCCCCGTGTCAAATTGGCCACCACCTTGCAGATTGCTAAAAGTAGGCCACTAGTTTTGGAGTCACGTGGGTGGATCTGGAAGGATCGTAGGTGTATCTGCTCCTGTACCAGTCATGTGTGGGTTGTTAGTCATGTTATTTTACACCATAAAATTACAATTCCATTCACTTCAGTACAATTATAAGTTTAAAATTGCAGTCAGGATACAGCATGTTGAACAAATTACTACGCGTAAAATTCTGGCTATTTTAGTTCCACTATAACAGTAACATAAGGATCCCATTTTTTATGCTTCTCATGTTATCTGGACGATGTCCTAGTAGAGCTAGGTTTAATAGATTAGGTAATAGGTAAAGATCAGAATAAATCTGAAGAATATTTAGGAAATTTTGGGGAAAAGCACCTAAAAAGCAATTCATGTAAAGTCCTTGTCATTCAACAAGATATGATTTGTATCTCCTGAATTTTAAAGAAGAATTTGCTAGTGAGCATGTTAAACAAACTTATATTCTATCGAACTTAGCGTTCAGGTCTTACTATTGGAGAAAAAGAAGGTTAGATAGGCCAAATGCATATGGGTTTCTATGCATGCTTGGGAACTCACCGGATTTGACTCTGTAGTCTCCACATGAAGCCCTGTTTTGCCAGATCTCGGGTCAGTCTCTTCTTTCTCCATCAGGAAGTGGTATTTGACCATTTGACCAAACCTACACAAATGTGTGCTGTAATCAATTCTTAACATTCACAGAGGGGATCTATGCTAACAAAAGTTTAAAAAATGTGTCCTTTATTTCAAATAATCTAACAATGCAAATGCAACAACTGACTCTGAAACAGACCATGGAAAAATGCTTGTGTTTTGTGCAGTTACTCATAGGCTGTGTCTAGGTTTCTAAATAATTGGAAAGAAAGGATATTTTTGCATTTTTGCTTCCATGGATCTCCTTAGTGAAGCCTGCATTGGACAGATGTTTTATTCATAAGAAAAGTCATGGAACATTAATTTAGCCTTAGAATTGCAAGGGGAACTACTGATTCTCGTGGTCATGTAGTTTAAAAATGCCTCTATATTCTTTCTACGTTGCCCTTATGTCATTGAGTGTGGCATTTAGAAGAAAAATAATATATTTTAGCTCAGTTGTCTCTGTGCGCATTATTGTGACCTTTAGGGCTGTAGATCATTGTGGTACACTCATATCCACCAACCAATTTGAGCTTCTAGAGACATCAGAGAAGAAATAGAGGTGTATAAAATCAAGCAAACGGGCATCTATTTCCTTAGATAATTGTTGGCAGTAGAATGGGTCATACAGAAGAGCTCAGTGACTTTAAATGTGGCACTATTGTGGAGTGCCACCTGCTAGATATGCCATTGTTGGCTGTAAGTGATATTATTGTGAAGTGAACACACCCAAGAATGACAACAGTTGAGCTACAAAGTGGTAGACTCGCGTTGTGGGGCTGCTCAATGCTGAAGCACGTAGCAGATGGGAATCACCTGTCTTCTGTTGCAACACCTGCTACAGAGTACTAATCTGCTTCTGGAAGCAACATCAGCAAAAGCACGTGTGTCAGGAGCTTCATGAAATGGTTTCCATGGCCGAGCACCTACACACAAGCTGATCACTATACGCAATGCCCAGCATCAGCTGGAGTGGTGTCAAGCACACCGCCATTGGAGTCTGGAGAAGTGGAAATGTGTCCTCACTATCTGTTATGAATGGACAATTTGATGGAGGAATCTGGGTTTGGTAGATGCTAGGAGAACACTACCTACCGGAATGCATAGTGCCTGCTGTAAAGTTTGGTGGAAGAGGGCTAATTGTCTGGGAATGTTTTTCAGGGTTTAGACTAGTTCCAGGGCCCCTTAGTTCCAGTGAAAGATTATGTTAATGCTACAGCATACACATTTTAGACAATTGTATGCTTTCAACATTTTGGTACCAGTTTGGTGAAGACCCTTTTCTGTTATAGCATTATTGTGCTCTTATGCGTAAAGCAAGGTACATAAAGATATGCTTTGATGATCTAGGTGTGGAGGAACTTGAGTGGTCTGCACAGAGCCCTGCACTAAATGCCACTTTACACCTTTGGGATGAATTTGAAAGGTGATTGCGAGAGTCCGTCTCATCTAACATGACTGCCGGTCCGCATAAGCACTGTTTTTATTGAATAGGCACAAATTGCCACAGACAAACTCCAAAATCTTGTGAAAAGCTTTCTCAGAAGTGTGGAGGCTGTTACAGCCACAAAGGGGTGGTCAACTCCATCAATACCTACGGTTTTGGAATGGGATGTTCGACAAACTAATGTAGGTGTGATGGTTATGGTGTCCACAAAGTTTTTGGTCTTATAGTGTACCTGAGGATTCATGTACGTGATTTTCCAATTAATATGCCACAACTGATGCTTTCTTCTTCAGTTCTGATGAGTGGATTTGTGTTTTGAAAGATTCAACTTATATACTGCATGAAACATGCAACATGTTCACAACTCTTGCAAATAAATCACTAGGCATTTTACCTCAATATCTGTTTTCTTAAAGCTGCTGTTCCACCTAATGAATTTATAACAAAATCCTACATTAGAAACATGATTCCAAGTACTACTGAATGTCAAACTTCCTAGAAGTAATTATTCAATAAAGTAAAATTTTCATGTTATATGTTAATTTTTGTCATGAACACTGTGTTATGGGACACAAAAGCAGGCACCGATATGCTGTTGCCGTAGAAACCAAGAAAGCTTATTTAATGTTTCTATGTTATTGCTATGACTCAGAGAAGAAAATAATATGATAGGACTGCTAGAAATTATTTGCTAAATTTAGTGGAGAATGCAATTAATTTTTTGTCTGAATGAAGCAGCACCTTTAACATTTGTGTTTTGTTACGAAGGATGCTGCGCACTTTACAAATACATTTTGACTCTTAGAATACACTTAACACATCTTTATTCGCTTTAAGTAAGCTGCACTATGCGAGGTGAGAAAGTGAAGACAGTTTTGAGCATATTTTTTCCTGATTTAGAACTCACCTACCGCAGCGATATACGTTAACAACTACGCATAGTAAGATGTCTTACAGAAAGAACAAAAAGTTGTGAAAAATATACAAACCCTTCAAGGGATTGTTCAAACAAGAACCAGACAGATCGGTATATTCTACAGTAAAACATCTGTAGCACAATTATACAATGTTGTTTCTTTTATTTTCTGTGTTTATAAGTATTGCTTTTAGATGTCACAAAATATTAATATTTAAAGTAATTGAAAACAGCTGAATAAAGTTGGGTTGCAATGTAGAGGCAGAAAATGTGTACACTTGGATTAAAAGTAATTTTAGAATTTGGGACCATACTGAATATATTCGGCTCGGTTTAGTTTACATGAACCTTGGCTGCAAAACTGTAGCTGTAACGCCAATAAAATTTGATGACTGGACAGAAGAAATTAATACATGATTTAAAGGAACACTTTACAATTTGGTTTCCGAAGGAGATTTTATCAATAAAGTGTTTTTTTATGTTACTGAAAAGGCTAAATGTATGAATGATGAGTGGTGGCTCTAGGGTCCCGCTTTGACAGAAGTAAACGTATAACATAAAATAGGCTTAAAAATAAATTGTATTATATTGCTATAACAGTAAACTAAAATTGTGTCTCTACTATCCACTATTGTGTAAATTAGCTTATTGGCTTGCCACCACTACAGACCTATTTACGCTACAGTGGTCTGTAGCTAACCAGCATAGCTTCCATAGTATGACGTACACGGTATTCTTTTGAGGCAGAGCACCAGGATATGATGTCATATCCCAGCACTTAGTAGAAAGGAAGGCCTGACCCAAGACAAATGCATGATGCTAACTTTCTACCTTTACCTGGGCATTCACAAGTCATCAGTGACCCTAAGCAGTGATAGCTTCACCTATGGTAGTATTGCATTGTTATTGGAAACATTTTTGCGAATATCCATTGATATTCTGTCCTCATCTGCATACCTGGGAACTTGTGACCTCCGGCTACCCAAAGCCTACCCTTGCAGGACGCGGCCAAGACCGTCCACTGATGTCAGTGAGCTGCCCCGACGATGTCAGTGGGAACTCTCCTGGCGAAGCTTCGCTTTTCTGGGTCACTACGGCGAAACTCCAGGTCATTTCCCACTTCCCCATCAACACAAGCGTGTGTCCGGCGATGTTAGCAGGACCCCCCACCAACATCAGCAGGACCGTCCACCAGCATTAGCCGGACCGTCCACCTACATCAGCAGGACCACTTACTTGCATCCAGCAAGGGAAGGCCCCGGGTGGCTGGAGCCAGAAAGTTCCAAGGTATGCATATGCGTCACAGCTGGAACAAGCTTGGAAAACTCCCTGGGATTCTGAATTCTGCTGCAACTGCAGACAAGCAAAGTCATGACTACTTATATAAAACTCAGAGTAGTTTCGCTTGTTGGCAAAATGTTACTTATAAAGTAGGTCAAGAAACTGTGACAATAAGCAGGATCCCAGTAGCAAGGGTGTAAAACAAATGTTAAGATTATTAAAATATCAAAAGGATTTAATACAAAAACAGGAACAACCTGTCTTTTCCACGACTTGGCCACACCAGTAACATTCTATACGTCTAACTAGTAATAAGTGTCCTTTATTCTCTATGCAATGCCAATGCTATTTTTACACAGGGAATGCCAATACACAGACCATAAAGTTATACATAGATACACTGTATACATATGTGTAAACTATGTGTGTCTGTGTCCAAGTAATGAAGTTACTAAACATTGCCTGAGAAATAAATAGAACTTGCAGCCACATGTGAAATCAAACATAGTCAGCAGAACAGATATAAGGTCATAATTAGATTCTTGTCTCTTGTGAAATCTAGTGAGGATTTACACTTAAATATAGTTTTTACATATAACTCTCTTTTCTCCACGTGTTCTCTACTTTGGTAAATGAATGGTTTTGAGTGATAAAGAGCTTTGCATTAAACACTGAAACAGAGCCACCAATACAAATATAATTAAAGTAAAAGCACAAGTGACTGGATTCTTATGTGTTATCCCAGTATGACCAGACCTAGACCTAGCATGGCATTTTGAGACATATTTGCCCTGTGTCAACCTAAGGGCAGTGCCCCCTAATCACTGGCGAGCCGGCGCTATGTGTTTTAAAGGTGCATAATACCTTGTAATGCATCCTATGGAAGCACAGCCTCCATACTGCCAATGGGCCGGTTAGGGATATCAGATCTCTCTAACCGACCTATTGAGCTGCAGCACAGCAGAGGGGCAGATCACCCACGATCACCCATCATCATCAACTATTTTACCTGTCGCAAGTACACATAAGTATGTATTCCACAGGTTAACAAGTACTACAGAAATCCTTTAGAAACTTTGGCAAAGCTGCTTCTTGTGTAACCAAAACACTAATTTATTATTGTAGTAGCTTTGTTACAAGTTGTGAATTATTTGCTGCATCCAATAACACATTGAAAATCTCAAGATGTTTTAATTATTAGGTTTATAAGAAAAAAACATATCACATGGATTTGTTCCTCTGCTGGAATACACTGTTTGTTAACATTGTCTTTTTAATTTTGTATGAAAAAAAAAATGAAAATGTGGAATGTGTTCCAAGATACACAGCCCCTTGCCAAAACCAGGTCTCCCTTTTGGTGATTAGCCAGTGTGTGCCCTTAAGGTCTTTGAAGA
Organism: Spea multiplicata; assembly: GCA_009364415.1. NCBI lineage: Eukaryota > Metazoa > Chordata > Amphibia > Anura > Pelobatidae > Spea > Spea multiplicata. The sequence continues at coordinate 2,699 of VKOC01032247.1, read as the reverse complement.
ACTAAATGCTAGTCTATTGAAATCTAATTTTGTTCTTTTGCCCAGTGCTCTGGTTGCCAAAACACTACTGAGCTAGTATTATGTGTAATGGATGCCATCCAGAGACAGTCCTTTCGCACAGTGCCAAAACGTTGATAGCCATTATGGCTTTAACTTGATCGGTTACTAATGAACACTGTATGCCAGCAGCTCTCAACATTAATTACCTTATGCAATCATAAATATAAATTATACACAAGTTACTCATCTATTTCGAGGAGAGGTGCTACGGTGCATTGTGACAACTTGGAACATTTAAAATTTAAACACAGTTTACAAAGAGCAACAAACTGATCAACCACCATGTGTGAATTGATCTGCTGTACGAAAAGGCTATTAGATGATACAACAAATTAGGAACTAGGGATTAGTTAAACAAAACCAATTCTGAAAGTGTCACAGTAGATGGACCTCTGCAGGCCACACATATGTAGTGTATTAAAACAGTGCTTAGTGAAGGCATAAGCCTGTTTATTTATTGCAGGTGAACATTTCAGCTCACTGATCTTATTAAGCATATCGAAGGGCCAAGCAAGCTTCTCCTACAAGAAAGGGCATAGGTGACCCTGCATAATGCATAGTAAACGTGGGTTTCTTGAAAGGTAGCGTTCTCCTTGCAGAAGGTCATTGAAAAAAGCTGTGTAGAAGTGAGATGAAACATCATATCATATAATGTGAGATAAAACATTATACAAGATAAAGCAAGGATTCAGCGCACACCCAATGAATACCATTCAAAAAACACCCATTTTAGGCATAAATATGGGAATTCCGTCACACTATATCACCATATATTTCTTAGCATGCCACTACGTCAAAGGACCAAAAGTCTGGCGAGTCCTATCTAATTTTTCATAGATATATTGCTGCACTGCATTTCAACCTATTGAGACCCTCGTGCAAGTTAAGTATACACTCTTAAAGTGTCAGTAATGTTTGTTGTCTTATGATTATGTAAAGCTTACAAAGCTTATTTCAGAGGTGTCCTCTTCAGGTTCCAAAAGTTTATGTGCCGCTACATCTTTTTTAGTCTTGTGCCAATAAAAGGCATCGACTAATGACTCCATCTTTTCCTGGACCAATATGGTTATATCCTTTTTACTTATCATAATACATGGTAAGATATTCACAGAGATGCAATTGATTTAATTATGCTTTATGCAGGGCCAAGTGAGTCATTCTTGCTGGATAAACTTACTTGGGTTGCTTGCTGCAGCTTATCAATAAGGATTTGGTTTGTAGAATTGGGGAATAAAGCCCATTGTTATTAATCAACCAACCAGCAATAACGCGTATGGCTTATTTGATGAACACAAATATATATTCCCCAATCAGCTTGACTCCTGTTCCTATTACAAACTCGTTATTAAATTGCAGCATTTCCTATCAATGGCAGTTCCATAAAGCAATAACTAAACTCATCGTTTTTATTTGACAACATCTTTCCGCAGAAGGAAACATTGCACACTTATTTTGTTATTTGTAGTAAAATGTGTTGCTTGAAGAAAGAATAAATAGCCTTTTTCACCTAAGCTTAAAAATACTCTGTTTCTGAAACCATTCCATTCATAATATTATTAAAATTGGCTAAAAAAAACACATAGATGCAATTTACTTATGACATAGATAACACATGTGATCAAATAATTCCATTAATTAAAATGTGATCTTCGACATAGGAGATTTCTGGTACATCTGAGTGTAATGAAATTGGAACTCAAAGCAGTGAAATGCTTGATACAAAAGTAACTCAAGGGATCATTGTGGCAGAAATACTATAGTTCTCTACCAAATGCTAAGATGGACATCTGGTGCGTTTCGTAAACAAGTGAGCGAGAACACCATGTGCAGATGTGTTCAATTAAAGTCGTATTACATTCCTTACACACACAAAAAATATGTTAAGGAAATAGAATCACTTTAGGTTTTCAATCACTTTGCTGCAGGTTGAGTCCAAATGCATTACAAAGTATTGCAGTATCTGTGCGGAGCACTGTGTTTGGTGGGACCAAGCCTTGGGGCCGTTAGCCTGCTAAGTAGGATGTGTGCTGTCATCCATGTTTTCAAATCAAGCTTTAAACTCCGTTGGTTTAGGAAAACAATGTTTGTGATGAGTTACTCTGCCTGTGATAGCTGCAGAATATTTTTCTTTATTCTAGTCTTGAATTTCCGCGCCTTTTGATGAAAGCCCAATATTCTTGCAATTGAGCATTGGAAAAAACAAGCAAGGGTGCTGGGTTGCATAGCTAGAGGCATTAATATCAGAGAGAGGGAGGTGGTGATCAGGGACGTATTTACCTTTGGTTTTGTCCTAGGCATAACCCAGAGCAGCACCACCAGCCTCCCCTCTGTGTCCCCGTCGCTACTGCTGAGTACCATAATAAGGAAAAACGACGCCGGGCACGGCACTGTCCTCTATTGGGGTGCCCTCCCTTTTAATCGTCGCATTTACTGTCAAAGTACCGTAAGCTTTGAGCCCTAGGGGCCGACAAAAGATTATTTCATAATATATGTTTAGCCATTATTAACAGACCTTGAAAAATGTTCTACGAAAAGGATTCATCTCCAAGTTTATTTTGGACTTTTCGTATTTAAAAACAACACGGCTCAAGGATTTGATCTGGATGTGTGGATATGCTGTATGTCACCGCCAAGCGCAC
>VKOC01032246.1:0-11189 GCA_009364415.1 Spea multiplicata | reverse complement strand
ATCAGAGGTCTTTAACAGACCTCCGGCTCACTCAAGGGAGCCGGAGGTCTGTTAAAGACCTCCGATACTGCTCCCTTGCGATCCGCACGGCAACAGCTGCTGTGCGCCGGGGTCTGTTGTCAGATCCCGGCGCACAGCACTGAAGCCGCACCCACCGCTGCCCTCTGAACCCGGAAGAAGAGAAGACAGATGAACAGAAGAAGAGGAAAAGAAGCTGAAAGAAGAAAGGAAAGGTAGGAAAGCATTAAGTGAGAGTGGATTGGTATGTGTGTGGATTAGTATATATGTGTGGATTAGTATATATGTGGTTTGGTATATATGTGGTTTGGTATATGTGTGGTTTGGTATGTGTGTGTGGATTAGTATATATGTGTGGATTCCTTTTATTAACCTGTTTTGTGGTGAATACAATACTGTTCAGGTTGTTAATAAATGTTAATTTTATGGTTAAAACAAAAAATTCGACAATTTTTTCCCAATATAAGACATACCCCGAAAGTAAGACATAGTGGGGCTTTTAGGGATCAAAAGAAAGTAAGACGCTGTCTTACTTTCGGGGAAACACGGTAACAATGACATTTCTACATTGTATCTAGTTATAAAAGGGCTAAGTTCCAATAAGGAGGTGAATAACATATTACTAATGATAGGCCTTTTTATAATTAAAACCTCCGATAAGATGTGATAGTAATGTCATTGGTGGTGTTCCAAGCAGTTTTTAATTCTCTACATTTATAATTTCTTCATCACACAGTCATACACACAATTTTTTATTGTGGTCAACATCTTGCATATTGACTACATATTTTAAAAACCTGCATATTTTAGAAAATGTTTGAAAACCTACATATTTTAAGCAACAAGAAGAGGAAAAAATCTTACATGAAAATGTTTTTCCTCAAGCCTTAAGTCAGCTGGAGTCATACAAAATAGATAGCAACTAATAATCAAATAATATAATACTGAATTGAGAATTGCCTGAAAAAAAAAGAATCAAAAGCTATCAGGATTTAGGAATAAATTTGATTATCTTCTAATCAAGTTGAAAAAGTTCGCTAGATGGTCTCCAGCCCCTCTAGAGAACTCTGGCTCCACTTGCAGGTTGAATACAGGTACTGCATTCAACCATGCAAGTCAGTGGAGCCCAGCTTTCTAATAATGTGATTAGTAAAATATTCAAAAAATGCTAAAAAAAAAATAAATAAATATGGAAATAAAATGCTAAAATAAACGTGCTAACATTTAAAAATAATTATGCAGTGATGTCACCAGAGGAACCATCCAGTACCAGCAAAACGTGTAAAAAAATGAAATAAAGTTTATTATTTTGAGCAAAAGCTAAAATTTCTAAAAAATCTCAACATAGAAAGAGTTAACATAAAAGCACTTCAAATACCCAAGGGGTTCCTAATTTAATAAAAAATGGCTTGATGGGGTAAATTGGAGTGGCCGGGCTCAAAGATAGGGCATAGGTACAGACTATGTCTCAAAATGGAGAAAAAAAGCGCACTTTCCAAATGTGGCATTTTAAATCACAAACAACATAACAAACGCATGCATGGGGGGTATCACTGGACTCGGGAGATGTTGCTGAACACACATTGGGGTGTTGTTTGATAGTGACGCACACCAGGAGCTATGAATTCATTCCTGAAGTACAATTTGTGTGGAAAAAAGACAAAAGTAAATTTTGTCGGCAGGTGGTAGAATCTCATGCATAAAAGGGTTAAAATACAAGCATTTGAAATACTTTGGGGTGTCTAGTTTTCAAAAATATATGGTTTGATGGGGTAAATTGAAGATAGTTCTTAATGACTTTGGCTGTATGTTTGGGGTCGTTGACATGCTATAAGATACATTTGGGACCTCCCTGATGGTATTGCATGATATCTGCTGTAACTTATCATTGAGGAGACCAGAATGCACCCCCAAATTTGCAAACTTTCACCACCGTTCACTGTTTCCTGCAAACACTCATTTTTGTACTGTGAACAAACTACCTTATGCTACAGCAAAATATTTCAAATTTTGACTCATCAGCTGCACATGCTGCCATTTTTCCAAACCCCAGCCCCTGTATTTTTATGAATTTTTGAGTGGCCTGACCATGTTTCTGAGTGGGATGTATGGCTTTTTGGCCTTAACTCTTCCATAAAGGCCTACTTCTAACCCTACTTCTCCTGACAGTAGATGGGGGTGTTTGTGTGCATATATATGAATGATAAAGAAATGGAAGAAATAAAACGAGGGTGACATACTTTCACTTAAAAGTGTATCACTACCAATATACACTTTAAAGGGACCCAACTTAAACCTGAGTAACAAAGGAAGGGTAAAGGCTGTAAAACTATATGGACACTTAAATACCGTTGTTATTATGTAAGTTCTATTGTTATGAGAAAAATCTAGAAGAGAAAACATTGTGTACCTTTATAGATAGGACTTGAGATAGATATATGATCTCTTCAAATGTAATTCTTTTGGTACCTATTTCAAATGCATTTGGCCCTCTCTTTATGCCCCATATGTTTGCCTTGCATGACATTTGTCTGATTGAACACATGCTTACTGCCATTCAGCTTGAGCGTTGGTTTGGATAGCGTTACAAGGGGTTCTCAGATGCCACAGTGTACTGAGGAAAGTCCCACCCCTAGCCATGCTCTAACCACAAGTCCCCATATGGCTATTTTAAATATTGAAATTTATTAAAACCTCAGCATATGGGTTTAAGAATCTGACTATATTTGCAATACACCCTATATGGGGAAAAAAGTAAAAAGGTGCTCAAAAGCCATCTTCTGGTTAAAAGAATGTATTGCAGGTGGCATGATAAATACACAAATTCTTCATCTTACACTAGATATAAGCAGTATAAATAGATAAAAATGCATTGATGATGATTGAAAAAACTCATCAAGTGTAGGGCAGACATATACCCTTTCGCAGTGCTTAATACAATGTGGCCAACCTAGTTTAACTTAACTTAAAGGACCAAGTAATGATCAACTGTAATGAATATATTAATAATGTCTAAAAACCATAACTAAGATCTTGAACTGCGTTGATACCAATAGGCTGACAAGCATCAAGTTAAAAAAGCAATAGCCTTCTCTCTTATTGAGGACAGATTTAACATATGAAGAACATGTAGAGCAACATGTACCACGTGCGTACATATCATAGTCACAGATACACACCCTCTCTTACCACTATACACTTACAATGTTTTTATTAACACCTTGTGACAAAGGCTCTTTGTAACATTTTTCAGTGTTGCTGTTTAGCTGTAGTTTTCTTATTTCTCATTTTGTGTACCCACACATATCATATATTGTTTTTTTTTCAGGACAAGCAGGGCTTTCTTTAGATACCATTATTTTTCTAAAATCATCATACCTGGTCCCGCTGATGTCGGTGGGTGGTCCCGCTGATGTCGGTGGGTGGTCTCCGATGTCGGTGGGTGGTCCCGCTGATGTCGGTGGGTGGTCCCGCTGATGTTGGTGGGCGGTCCCACTGACGTTAATAGGAGTTCCCACTTACGTTGGGGGTGTTCCCGCTGACGGCAGCAGGAAGCACTCCCAATTAAAGGAAAAATGGGCGGAGAGCGGGGTGTGTCAAGGAGGACTCGAGTCTTGACCCAGAGAACCGGAGGAGCGGCGCTCCAGGTCAAACCTGGAAAATTCCCAGGCATGCATTTCATCTAATTTACTATAAAAAATGATTTTCTGTTAAGAAAAGGACGTTTCCTCACTTGTTTTGAAAAATCTTTTACTAGTCTGCAAAAACGAATGAAAAAACCTGCTAAACTATTTATGTATGTAACGGGTTCACCAAGAGAGCTGTAGTAACTCCTAGAGATCACCAAGATGTATCCTACTGTTTTCCCTGAAATCACCAGTCAGCATGCAACACCTCGGGACCTTGCTATGTGTACCCAATAAGTAGACAGCAAGAATGAACATTTTATTATTGTAAAACATAGCCTCATATATCCACAGAATTGCATTAACATAGATAAACAGATACATGAATTAAACCCAACCTTTAATTCCCCTGACAGCAATCCTATTAATGGGATTAGTTAAACAATGAAGTTACAACCTGTGCTATCCTTTTTTTTTCACACACATTGTACTTCAGATGTGAATTTACCATTTCTGGTATATGTCACTGTCAAACAACAACCCAATATGTACTCAGTAACATCTCCTGAGTACAGCGATACCCCCTATGCATAGGTTTGTTGGGTAATCAGTCTGTGCCCATGCTCTATATCTGGGACATCTTTAAAGCTGGCCAATTTGATTTACCCCATCAAATCATACATTTTTTTTTAAACTACGTGCCCCATGGGCATTTAAAATGTTTTGTGATGATATTAAGATATTGTGCTAATTGTAGGACTTGCTCATAAAGAACTTTTTTTTTGCATATATATATATATATATTCAGACTTTTTTGTGACAGTGGGGGATTATTTTGACATATTACCATTTTTATGATATTTTATTTTACATTGTGATTATGGAGCTGGGCTCCTTTGACCTGCATGGTTGAATGCAGTACCTGCTCGATAGACCCTCTATGAACTCATTGATCTGATAGTTGGCGTCTCCATCTTGTGATATTTAGTTGATCTGTTTCCATGTGGTCCTCATTTCATTTGTACACACAATGCAGGGTTTTCATGTGATATTCACTTGATCTATACACACAACGCATGTGATATTCAGTTGATCTACAAGGCAGTCCTACTTTATTACATACCAAATATATTTGCATATTTTTACCCACAAATGTTTTTGGACTTACAGCTTAGTAAGTATTTTAAATATTAAAGGGTTATTAGGATTGTGAAAACAGAACAACTGGTTAACTGATTACTGAAAAATAATTGGGTGATTATTTACTTACGGGCAATGAATTATGTTCCCCGTCCATTTGGTTTGGACTCTCGTTTATGTTCACTGTCTCTCCTACACGCTCTCTCAATGCCTAGTTTTCGTGGCTCCATAAGAATCACAGAATTTGCCAAAATTCGGTAAATATGCTATTAGTACAAATCTGAATGCACAAGTCTAGTCACAAAATAAAATGTAAAACACAGTTTACATTATGCTATGCCATAGAGCACTTAATGCCCACAGGACATCCCTTTAAGATGCTTACTTGTTATGATCATGTCCCTCTGATTTAACTGACAGGCATCCCTTGCTTTATGTTGAACGAATGAGTATCATTCCTTAAATCTAGGTCAAGATTTCTGATTGACTTGTTCGGCTACTAATTGAAGGCATATGTCTGGCAGCACTGACTCCAGCTAATGTTCTTGTTGTTTTCATCTTATTTGTTTGATAAATATTTTTATTTTACATTTATTTTTTTTATTTGGCCTCTTATTCTCCCTTCATATTTAATAGATACACATGATAACCCATCCCATTAATGCCTCGTGCATCAGAGTTGCATAAGGTTCTATTAAAGCATCAGAGTTATATACATATATTGAATTTTTTCCAGATGAGAAATATATATCACATTACCAAGTATGTTACTTTGCTGTTTGCATTAGTTTAGTGATTTTGCAGTGATTGCAGTACAATACACACTCTTTTAAATTAGGAAATATTGTAGTAAAAAAAAAAGGCCCATTCTGTTGACCAATAATATTTTGGGACATATATTCCCATTGCTCTTATAATTTGTAAGACCAACAATTTAAAGAACATCAAGGAAGCATAAAAAGGGGTATACTAAACACACATTGCAACAGTTGACCATCATAGTATAAGAAAATTCTTATTTTCCTGGGAATTGAATATGTAAAAAGTCATTGGACAGGGTACAAAAAGACATGAGGGTTATTGGATTCATAAATTAAAGACATTGTCTCCTATAGGAATGAATATGGATTTGATATAAAATATTAAACTTAATTTATGTATTGTTATCATAATTTAATAATTATATTCATTAATAAATTTTAAATATGATTAAAATTGATCATAATTTATAATTATCTTTAAATTGGTTAAGAGCCTAATGTTAAAATTCTAAAGTATTTTTGTACATTTCTGGTATCATCTTTTTTTAAGCACATAGTCTTCTTGTACTTCTTTCAGGTTAATTATCTTTTGTGATGCAACAATTCATTCAAAATGGACATAGCATTGTCATTGGGATATTGTGTAATTTGTATTTTTGTGGTTGGATTTCCCTGTATACATAGAATAGGTAGATGGTTGTCATATGACAGCTAATTATAATTGGCTACATTCTATTGGTTTATAAACACCATAAACTCCCGAGAAACAAAAAGAACAGGGCTTGCCGTTTTTGCTATTAATAACTTTATTTACTCTCAAAGAACTCATGCTGACAGATGGATCAATAGAATACTGCTTCCCAACTTCACATATTTTCTAGACAGCCCTCATTACATCTATATTGGCATGCAGTTTCCTTTCTATACATTTATTTGTCCAATGTTGATTCCACATGAGGATCTAGGAGTTTATTGTACAGGTTCCACCTACTCTCATTCAGTTTTCTTATAGTGCCCAAAAATGTTTTAGGGCTAGCTTTGGTGTTCTCTTCCCAACACTTCTAAGCAACATAAATATTTAGGAAAAAATCCTTCTTCACTCCAAAAGGCAATTGGATTTCTCCTTGGATCAAGAAGCTCTAAAATATTAATTCCATTTACAGCCCTGTATGTCATGCCTTTCTAAAAAAAATATCTAGACCACTTTTCAAGGCATCTAATGTATTTGACAACACCACCTCTCGACAGTGAATTCCATATCTTTATTGTCCTTACTGTAAAGAATCCCTTCCTTTGTCGTCTTTGAAATCTTTGCTCTTACAGTCTCAGAGGGTGACTTCTTGTTCTTTGTACATTTCTGTTGAACAGGTCACTGAATTGCTCTTTATATTGGCCCTGCAGATATTTATATAATGTTATCATATCCCCTCTGAGACGCAGTTTTTCTAGTGTACATCATTTTAACTTTTTTAGTCTCTCTTCATAACTAATCTCTTCCAATGCTCTAATTTTGTAGCCCTCCTTTGCACTTTTTCTAGTTCCATAATGTCCTTTTCAAGGACTGGTGCCCAGAATTGCACCGCGTATTCAAACAGTTAGCTGTTTTGTTTTTTTTTTTAATTGTGTATCTGCTTATGTTAGTACACAACTTAAAGGATCTTTATTATAGGTTTCTGCTAGTGGAAGACATACAGCTATATTTAGAGCTTAACACACTATAATTTATGCGGGTAAAGTAAATTATACATTATCAGAGTCATGTAAAATTAAATAGCACTAGTTATGTGTGTCAGGATCAACTAGGCACAATAACATTCCTGTGTGCTATTACTAATTATATATATATATATATATCTTAAGTTAAGCATAGACAGTTGTACAAAGTGATTACACTTTGAAGATTGAAAGAATCATATACTGAATTTCAGGTCTGTATGCAGTTCCTGAGGACTTTAGTATGACACGTTTGTGCTACAGAAATAAAAAGGTCCTATTGTTAAATAAAGCCTTTCTGATTTAAGACCAGCTGTTGTCTATGAATATGACGTATTCATAGAAAGTCAGGAAGAATGTAAATTAAATAAGGGACACATTAAAAGCCCTATAAAACATATATATTTTTTCTTTTTAAAGTAACTCATAATTGCATTCCACATAAAGCTTTTTTGTTTCCTTTCATTTACGGTTTTTGAGAATGACACAAGTATTGGTCTTTACAAAGTTTGCTGCTTCAGTATTCTTAGATATTTTTGTCAGATGTTACTATAGTATACTGAAGTACAATTACAACCATTTCATACGTTTCAAAAGCTTTTTTTGACAATTACATTATGTTTATGCAAAGTCAATATTTGCAGTGCATGCTGTCAATTAACTTATGGACCACATCCTGACTGATGACAGCCCATTCTTGCATAATCAATGTTTGGAATTAGTCAGAATTTGTGGGTTTTTGTCCATCCGCCTCTTGAGGATGGACCACAAGTTCTCAAAAGGTCTGGGGAATTTCCTGGCCATGGACCCAAATTTATCACTTTTGCCTTATGGCAAGGTGATCCATATGCTGGAAAAGACATTGTTCGTCACCAAACTGTTCTTGCATGGTTGGTAGAAGTTGCTCTTGAAGGATGAGTTGGTACCATTCTTTATTCATGGCTGTGTTCTTAGGCAAAATTATGAGTGAGCCCACCCCATTGGCTAAGTCACTGGCAACACCACAAATGAATGGTCTCAGGATGCTTTACTGTTGGCATGACACAGGACTGATGGTAGTGCTCACCTTGCCAATATATAAATTTATATATTGGTTGTATATGTTATTAAATAAAGTATACACCTGTAGGTTTGGACATTGGTCAGTTATTCTTATTTGTCTTTAAAATTGGCTATTTTTCACATCTTGCTGCCACACAGAACATATGAAATGGTAACAGACATAATATATCCCTGTTAAAAATCAATTCTTCTGCTGGATAACATCAAATTATGGATTTAAACGTATGTGTTCATAGGCTAAAGCTTCAGACATATCTTTATTAAACATGTGGGGGGGCTATAATATTTTCCTTGTAGACATATAACAAAATGCATCAAATCAGTTGGCCTAAAACAAACTTGCCCACTAGATGACGCTGCTGTAAAAGGCAAAAATGCCTAACAAGTAAAATCAGATACATCTTAAGTTTTACCATAATTATTGTCTAAGTGATAACATATAAACTCAAAGCTTAACATATATATTGTCACCTTGCATTTGTACTTGGAAGAATAACCCTCATCTTGTATACACTCACCTTCCACTAAGTCGACCATATGTAAGTGTATACTAACAGATTAATTACCCTGAATGTTAAAGCAAACGTGACGTGACTTGCATAAATATTTAAAAATAATAAAAAAACTTACAGGGGCAGGGAGAAAAGCCAGGTTTTAGAAGGACTCGCCTCTATAGCACCCAAGTCACACTTGCGCAAGGGAATAGTGGGACGGACAAGCTTGGGCAACACTACAAGCCATCCTCGGTGTCTGAAACACTTGAGGTCCGAGCCAGTTGCAGCTCCAGTGGCATCGCAGCCCGCATAGGCCTGGCTCCAAAGCAGTTGGCGTGATGATCTAGAAGCATGATGCAGTAGATGTCCTTACATCAGCCTGGCCCTCAGATCTCCAAAAAATTTGAATTTGAATTAACTATACAGCTGCTACATTACCTGATGTAGATCCACAGCAACCTATCATTATATTATACTGCATTCTACATAATACCATATTATACAGCATCACTGCGTCCCTATTGCATGGTGGTACTGCTCAACACCATTTTTTTTTCGTAGGGAGGGCCTTCCTCCCAGGATTCCTGGCCAGCCTCATATGCGAGGCTTCCGTGGATCCTGCAAAGCCGGCAGTTTTAAATGGGCCAGGGTGCTAGAGAACATGTCCTGTACAGATATCGATAAAGTGACACCAGAACTATGATACTGCCCAAATTGACCTACACTTAAATGCATTACCAAATAATCCATAGAATGTACATGTAAGGCACTTACCTCGGGGACACAGCAGACGTCCTCCTCTTCTCCCCTGCAGGGCCGCCGCTCACCGCTACACGAAGCGGCCGCACACGCACGCGGCCGCTTCATGAATATTTATGAGGCGGGCCGCCTCTTGCATTGAGCTGCGTCTAAGAATGCCCCCCCCCCCCGGCTATTTAAAGCTACCTTACAGCTATGCTGGTGCTACGTTGTACTGTGGCCCCCTATGTGGATGTTCCTGCTTCTTGCTACCTCTGAGCCTATCCGTGTTACTGATTTTCTCCGTGACGTCTGGTATCCTGACCCCGGCTTGCTAAACAGCTATTGTGACTTCTGGTATCCTGACCCTGGCTTGTTTTCGACCACGCGTGCTTACGGTTACACCGCTAGAGCCCCTGTTACCAACTCCCGGCTTCCCAGTGCGTGTTCAGTGTTGAGCAAGCGTGTTCAATCCCTGCAGTTCAGATTCCTTCCGGTAAGACATACTACAAACCTCACAGTACATATGGCCATTTAAGTTGTATCAGATGGGAAGATTGTCATCCGACTGTTGTCCCAAGTGTCGGGAGGAACATTTGGCGGCTAACCTCTTTTAAACTCGCGCTCACACCATCTACATCGATTCCGGGAGTGGAGATTCCATATGTTTAAAGGCATGCCCCTCTTACCTGCTCTCCTCAGCTGCCCTCTGTCACTGCAGGTTTCCTGGAAACTCGGAGATTGTGATCGTGGTAGCGTAGTAGGCCAAAACTATGGCCTAAAGTTTCTACAAACCACTATAATAAAGAAACTAAACAGGAAACCCTAGGACCCCCTATTAACCATGTGTGGTTATTAGGGTAAGTAAAAGTTGGGTATTGTCAAAATATAACACCATTATGTCGCTTTTTTGGTGATACAAAGACCCTTTCCCTTAATCACTTTTCCGTGGAATGGAGGGGGTAAATTATAAATAGAAAATTAAAAATATATATCTATACACCAATACACAGCAATGCAACACAAAAGTAGGAAAAAAAAAGAATAAAGATGGAAATGGGTATAAAATGATATCCAAAGCTTTAAAAATACTAGTCAGGACTGTTCATACACTTATTAATTTGTGGATCTTTTGATACCATATATAAGGTCTATAATGAAAAGAATACCATCCCCACTGTGAGGCATGGTGGTGGCTAACTGATGTTTTTGGGGTGTGTGAGCTCTAAAGGCACAGGGAAACTTGTGAAAATTGATGGCACGATGAATACAGCAGAATGCAGCATGTTAGCAGAAATACTGGTAGGCAATTTGCACGAAAGCTGCACATGGGATGCTCTTGGACTTTCCAGCACAACAATGATCCTAAGCACAAGGTCAAACTTACCTTTCAGTGCTTACAGTAGAAAAAGGTGAAGGTTTTGGAGTCGCCATCATTCTCCTGACCTTAATATCATCGAGACACTCTAGAGAGATCTCAAACGTGCGATTCATGCAAGATGACCAAAGACTTTGCATGACCTGGAGGCATTTTGCCATGACGAATGGGCAGCTATACCACCTGCTAGAATTTGGGACCTCAAAGACAACTATAAGGCTAGGTTTCCACTTGGGTTTTTGTCCGGCGTTTTTTTCTT
>VKOC01032244.1:0-10259 GCA_009364415.1 Spea multiplicata | reverse complement strand
TAAAAAAACACCTTAAAAAGAACCATACACCATGTGCTAGAGGAACTTCAACCCAGGGCTCGGCGGTGCCTGGATCCAGAGGGCTTCACCTGTTATTGTTATTAAGGTTCCTTGATTACCTTAATTAAACAATTTAAAGATTGAATCAGGCCACAACCACAACAATTGGCGTAGTCGGCACAACGCTGTACAATGTAAAGCTATGCATGTACATCTAGAAAGAATAATATTTTATGATTTTGAAAAAATATCTATATCTAAATATATATATTTAGATATATATATATACACACAGTATTTTTTTTTTTGAAAAACATTTGCATAAAGAAATGAAATAAAACATTTTTAAGTTACATATGTTAATCCGACAACGGATTAATGATAATAATTACACCTCAAATCCATAATATAAAAACATCGGAAGGGATAATAAGTGATTTTTTATTTTCTCACAGTAAAAGTGCATCAAAATCTAATTTCTCTCTCTAAACAGAATATTTTTGCATCCACATTGGGCAGAAAATATTATCCCTTAGTTAAAGTCTCAGTCTCATTATTTCCTGTATTTATTAAATATTACCGTAAATAGAATCTCTTACCTTTACAAAGTAATATAGCTGTTATTGTTAAAGCGAGCAGAAGACCACCACATAAACCCATCAGAGGACCCCAGATAGAGACGTCACACGGGATGCCCAGAAATTCATTTTCGCTGCCTGAAAAAAAGAAAATAAAACCTTACTCCTAGTTCGGATAAAGATCATCCACACACAATGGAGGTGAAATTGTGCAATGAATTGTTCTAGGGTGGTTTAATATTGCCATAATTACCAAAACAGTGGCCATCGGGCAAGCCGGGCCTCCCACATATCCCGCACGTAGATACAGATGTATATCACCTGATGGTCCTAAAGGGACAGGGACCGTCTTAATCCAGTCTGGCCATGATTACTAATGCTAGACCTATATGGACCCAACAGACTTATATTTACGGCGCTTTGGCATATGATGCTATATCAAGGCGCTATGCACAGGGTGGTCGCAATACACCAATCTCAGAAAGTTTAATGAGAAAGGGCACTTCCATCCCGCTAAACACCCCAAACAATTACACTGCTTACCAAACAAAAAGCGCATGCTAGAGGTAGTGTTGATAAAATAATTTATTAGGCGGTAGCCGTACATTAGAGAGGGACTCCCGCCATACTTTCTGTGATTGTCCTATGGATGTAAGTAATGTATATGTCTCAGAGATAGTTTATCATTTATTTCTACGGTATAAGTGATTACTCGCCTACCCACGATCCATATATGAAGCAGTTCTCGTAACACTTGGAGGTCAGCACCAATTACATCACATGTAAAATAGTGTGATAGCGGAATATTTATTCCATATATGGTATAAAATATCCAACGCAAAACATGTATCGTCTGCAGTTGTGACTTCAGGTATGGTGCGTCTGACATCAGACTAGTGCCCCCTCCCTTAGTCACTGAAACACCTGCGACTAGAAAAAGCGACACAAAATTGCGGCAAATGCTGGATTTAGTGCATATAAGTCACGTTGAGAAAAAACATTCTAAAAACTTTATGTGAGTTTTCCTGCTTTTCTGCTTCAAGTAACTTATACGCGCTTGGCACACATTACGTGGTACCCTACCGACAATACAGATACGATACCTACAGAAAACCAAAACAATATGGGGTGAGTTCCCCCTTATTATTACTCAGATTAGCAAAAAAAAAACAACAACCCCAGAGAATTAATTGAAGCTTAAACAGAAAAACACATCTCCATATTCATTGAGTCCCAACCAGCCCACTCATCTCAGGCTACTTGGCACAAAACCCTACACTGGATGCCCACATAATTACCGGTACTCTATTCTGTTCTACAAATTAGTACTTTTGCAGATCAGTAATATTCTATACGTTATTACTCTGAAAGGTTTTTTTCCAGCGGCCCCCCTTTCTACAATTCGCTCCCTAATCTATGGCATAGCTTGTGATTCAAAGCTTAAAGCTGCGGTTCATCAATTAAAAAAATATTTATAAGGAAATGGTAGAGAAGAGCGAAATGTAAGTAATAAAAAATAAATAAAATAAATCAGTTTTTATTTCTGCAGTTATAACCTATATTTTATAGCATTTAAGTGCAAAAAAAACCCCCAATCTTCATATCAAATTTAAGAAATCGAGCTCTTACTAACGCTCATATTTTATGTAAGGGAATACCATAGGACAAATGCAGCATGTGCACATGGGCCACAACGGACGGGCGAAGAATACAGAGGATAAGAGGCTTCCAATGCAATTTATGCTTACTTATGGGAGTTGTGGGAGAGCAGTCCTTGGGGTCTCCTAGTTCTGGATCTCTGCTACGTGACACTGTTGTGGTTGTCGGCTCCGGGGTTGTAACTTGGAAAGAAATCAGATTACAAAAAAAGTCAATACAAAAAGTTTTATGAACCGTTCATACTCTCAGGATCAAAGTATATAGTGCTTACATTGTAATGAAATCAAGATAAAATCAAGATAAAAAAAGAGTATTAAACTTTCTAAAAAATCCCAGAACATTTGATTTTGTGACGGGCAACTTAAATTGTTTTTAAACAAAAATAGTTGGGTGAATATGCTGATAGGGGGGGAGGGCTTTCCAAATTCTTCCCATTATGGATTTTTGCTGCAATTAAAACCACAAAACCAGTTTCCGGCTCATCAAATTTAAATCTAACTTAATTAATTATTTGGATAAGCACCTCACGGTTACCGTGCCAAAAGCACCTAAAGTCACGGTCGAGCTGTTAACATGTCTATCATATATTTTAGAACATTCACACGGTTCATGATGTTATTATATCATAACAAAGTTATTGACCGGATAAAGCCTTCCTAGGGTTTCTGACCAGGTGTTTTAACATATTATCTAGCTAAACGCCCAATTAAAAATAAGGAACAAGGTTCTAGATCAGACAGGAACTCGCAATGAGCGAGGAAAGATAATGACTCTTGACCAGGTAGAACCTCTTAAGATATTTGACACACCAAGTGTTCTTTTATTTGGAACATTACTAGGTTCTTTACTAGATAAATGGGGGTAAAACCTCAGAGGAAGAAGATTAAAAGGGTCAATTAGAAGAACCTGACAGTGTTCTTGACTAGACAAGGCATTAGTTAGAACGTCCAAGCATTACATAATTATATAATGTTTACTCTCGTTTATAGTTCCAGTCAATGATCCAGTAGGGGTATTGTCTCCGAGCTTGCCCGTGTCTATATGTTGCTATATAGGTTTTAATATGTAGGCCTACCTGCAGGATAGTACAGGGAGATCCCGGGACTGATGTATAGGATGGAGTTTATGTTAATCATGCAATAATAAATCCCCTGGTCCTTCTCTCCAAACGGATTAATCTCTAAGGAAAACATGGTGATTCCTTTGCCTGCTTTAAAATGGCGGTAGTCACTTGTGTCGCTGTATGTTGATCTAGAGGTGGAGGACAGAAACAATATTGACTCTGGAGATTTGGTGGCTTTCCTTTGTCGGAACCAGAACACTCCAAAGTCCATGAAGCCATTTTTATTAGACTGGCATTCAAGCTTTACCGGTCCAGTTCCGCTCATCAGTGGCTGGCCTGACATACGAAGAGTCAACTGGTGGGAGCTCGAAACTGGATTTAAGCCTGGAACAGAAAAGGAATAAAGTAAAGACGTCATATTCCATGTATATATTAAGCATACAGGAGTCATTTAATGTATTTAAAAAAAAATACATATCAAACTAAATAGAAGAGAAATTGAGAGAGAAGAACACTTTTAGATAACGAAATAAGCTCAGATGTTTTTGCTTTATTATTATTATTATTATTTCTAATATATAAAAAAAGATTACATATCAAACTAAATAGAATTAAAATAGAGAAAGAACACTTTCAGATGACTATATATGTTATTGATATATTATTATTATCATTATTACCGGTATTACGGTATATAATTCAATTATAATTAGTTAAAATAATAATAATGATTATATATATATATATATTATAGATGCAAATGTAGCAAAATCTTGTAATAGCTTTTTATCAACAGTATTTGGCAATGACAAGCTTTTAGGAGTCTTCCCTTTATCATGTCAAAAACATTTCTACGTTCGCTACTTCTAACGATATACCGTATATACTGTACATACACAAAAAATACAGAAAGGAGAGCACACTCTAAAAAAAAGCACACAAACTCAGATTTTGGGGTCCGGATGAAAGGACCAACATGTACAAACTACAAAGTAATAACATTACCTATCTGAGGCATAAATATCGGGTATTCCCTTACACTGTATGTCCAAATATTGCTTAACTCACAACACATCTATACTGGTATATATATATATATATATATATATATATATATATATATATATACTTAGTAGATACAATGAATATAGCTGGGTATTGTGGTATGCCCCTTCTTTTTTAAAATGTTGTAATATTTTACATTTTAGGACAAGGTTTTGAGACTATTCAACTCCCTTTTTGCCATAAAGATCAATAAAAGATATACAACTAAACCCCGACCTCCCAAAAAAACAAGTGAGATCTAAGTATTGTTCCAAAACCATTCCTTGATTTTTAGGTTTTGTATAATTCTTCGTCTTCTTAATCTAGCAAATCAATTATAATATGTTAAAGTAACAACAAATTTTACGCAAAAATCTCCCAAAACTGCAATTTAAGTTACACTCTGTGAAACACAATTGCTATTTGAATCCATGCACACCAATTAGTACAGAAATAATATCAACTATTGTTCAACCTAAATTTCTCCCAATTTGTGTAATTAATATTGTTGCACAACTCCTAAGAACTGAGTTTTTATTTTAAACTGATATTTCAAATGCAGAATTTTTCTTATATTAATTAGATTAGATCTATCTATCTATCTATCTATCTATCTATCTATCTATCTATCTATCTATCTATATGTATATATATAAATATATATATTTTATCCCCGGTGTTCAATTTAAGTGTATTAACTTTTGATAAAGACATTCAAAGTTTAAGAACATTAATTATAAATTTGCAAGGGCACAATTTTACTTACATTAGGCAAATAAGCACAAATAGGAAACATTTTTCATTTTTTTATCTCGTAATAATATTATTAAATATGCAAATATCAGAATGATTTGCAAAGTGGCTCAGAAGGTTAAGGCGCATCTCGCTGGTTTGAGACAAAAACCCTAAAATACAATGAAATTGCTCTTTAAGGGGTTAAAAAAAGCGACCTTTTAATCAGTTACTTACTTAAAATCAGGATAAAGAAAAACTGTGCAGAAAACCGCTTTCCCATATTGTCTGCAGGGCTCTGCTAAACGCTTTGATTGTTACAGATGCAGAAGGTGCAGATCGTTCTGGGGGCTTCAGGGGAGGATATGATGTCAGCTCCGAGAACTAAATTATTTCATTAAATATTCAACTAAAAGGGAAAGCAAACGGCTGTATAAATTCAAAATAAGGCGATGGCACACAACAGCCTATATATAATTATTATTATTTGTATTATTATTATTTGTTTTATTATTATGTGTATTATTATTATGATTATTTGTATTATTATTTGTATTATTGTTATTATTTTTATTATTCATTTGTCATTAACAAACCTACAACGTTCTTGTATATGTATATATTATATCTTTTATGATAAGTATAATAATATATAAGTCTCCGTCTCCCTTTTTTTATATATACATATCCTTTTTTTGATCTCTGGATGCATTGGCGCAGCCTATGGAGCCTTTGGAAAATCATCAAATGTATATTTAGATAAAATGCACAAAAACACATAAAATCCACAAAGAGAAACACTCAACTACACAGATTGCAGCGCTGCTACATTTATTTATTATACCAGGTACATCGACAATGAATACAATTCTCTTCTTTTTGGATAAAGGGTATATATTCACTGGAAAACCTGTGATTAGCATGTTATCAATATTAACGTTTAGGTACACTAAAAGAATAATAATAATAATAAAAATAATAATAATAATCAGCAATACTACTACTACTACTACTAATAATAATAAAAATCAATAATAATAATAATAATACCTTAATCAGTATATTTAGGAACTCCCTGGGTCTCTCCCAGAGTCTCCGGGTAAGGCGTTGCTTCTCTGGTTCTCCGAGTCATGGCGCTCTTTCTCCGGGTCGGTATTTAGGCATGCGCACAACCCACCTGATTCTCCTCCTACCTCCATACATATAAAGCTACCTGTGACTAGCTCTGCCCTTATAGGCAACGAGTCCTGCCCCTGGTATGGCTAGCCCGTCCATATACATAGCTAGGAAATCCATTGCCTGGAGGGGAAAGTAGAGTGAAGTGTCCCCCCATTAATATACGTAACACACCACTCACTCCTAACTAAGGCTTGACGTGAGACCTACTTGCATACCGCCACTCCACTTCCCTGGGGTCACATGATGGTCGTGTTACGTGCCCCCCATAGCAGAGCAGCCCTAGTTGGATTGTCCACGTTTGAAGAATTTGGACCCAATTGCCCCCTTGCATCCCAGGCCAGGTTACTGTGGATTAGCCAGGAGCATTCGGTGTCCTGAGGGGTGTAAAGAGCGATGTCTGGAAAGGTATCAGAGGGAATGCTTTCCGGTCTTCGCACAAAGTCTTTTAACGAAACAACCACAATAATTTGTAGACCCCTCTTTTTATGGTAAGGGTGATAACACGCCGGAGGTGCGGCTACCTCGGGGGGGCAACCAACACAGGTACCTAACTCACCATGAAGCGGGTTCCTAGTGAGCGGCAAACAGACTATGACAGCACCCTCAGGGACCCCGTTCAGTCGTCGAGATCTCACCAAATCTCACATGCAGGCCAACCGGTTGGATGACATTTTTGTTTACAGTAATTTGGCCCTAAAATAAAAAGTCACTGATTAAAGAGCGCCTCGGCCCTCTAACCGCAGTAGATGTCTTTATTCCAGGCTTATGGACATTGCATACATTATGAGTTTCTGGCTTTTTAACGTCTTTAGTGGTACTTTTTGGCTGTGACGGATAAACTGCCCACAGAGACTTATAGCTTCTCTAATTGTGAGCCATTTAACCCTTTGTGTGGCAGTTGTCAACATTTAATGGAGAAAACACGAGAAAAAAAAAAAGGGCAAGCAACATTTCTCTAGGAAACTCGGCGTACCTGTTGCGTTGTGGCATTGTTACCGCTGTTTTCTGTAAAGGATGTAGGACGCTGTTTTTTTAGGGTCTTTAGAAACCCACCAGTAAGTGGTAAGTGATCACAACGCCTGGTGCCTGAGTAACCGCTCAGCACTCAGCCTAACCACACACGACTTCCACCCTGTGTGTTTTGACCACAAAATGTGCAGACAGCTGGGAACATTAGCAGAAAATAAGAGAAACTTTGCACCCCCTTTATACGGCATGCAAGAGACCGGAGTGAGGAACCAAGCTCTGGCGAGCTGCTATTCACAGGAACTTTCCTTTCCAATGGAAAAGTGTGACGGAATTAAATGTCCCCTATAAAAGAGAGCAAAATATACCTTGGGGCATTATAACAGCCTAAATCTGAATTTCTAGCGCTCACTATTTTTTTTGGCACAAAACTTGAATAATTATTTATACGTGGCAATGACGTTCTGTAACGTGATTGCGCACCTTTTTTTATTCCCAAATTTGATGCAAAACTATTTCTTGTGCTGACAATTTTTAGACCTGTGCTCTTAATTATAAATCACTGGAAAGGGAAGCGCAATTCTCTACTTTCATACAAACATAGCAACTTCATAAATAAAAAAACTTCTATTGAGGATAATTGTTTTAGGGTTTTAACTCGTTTAATGAACAGCGCCACCTTCAGGTCAGTTACTGCATCACATTTATCACACCTAGAATAGAGCAGTAGAGTCCACCTGCATATTCTGTTTCATCTCAAGGTGATGCAGTTGAGTTAATCCGTCTCCCGCCATCTTTTGTTATATTCACCCATGGCAGCTCCTGTAAATACGTGCCTTATTCCCTCACGATTGTAAGCTTGCAGCCGGGCTCTCTCCACCCTTATGTATCGGTTGTCAATTCTCGTCTTGGTCAGACCCCTTGGGAATTTATGTATTGTATTAAGCGCTGCGTAAACTGTTGGCTCTATATAAATAATAAATAAAATAAATAATAATAATAATAAAATGAGATAGAACACTAACTTTACCATTTGAATTCACTGATATCCCTGTGATTCATGGAGCCGCAAACCCAGTGAGCTTCTCTCGCAAGAAGGGCTGAGCTGGCCGTGTATAATACACATCGCTATGCATTATATGGAGGGTCGCGCATAAAAAAGACACAAAACATCTAACACAAAATTTATTATGGTCCCATTCTAGGCTTTAGACTCTAGAACCGGAGGAAAAGGCGCACAAAAATCATTAGTCCTTTGTAGCCAACACAACCGGTTTATTCAGAGTATATCGGAGTGGCACCGGCATCCAGCCGGCCGATCTAATATGAGTTCACCTGGCAAGTATCCTGGCCAAAAAGCCTTATCCCCGCTACCGTGCGAGTGACATCACATATCCTTACACGATAAATACATTCAAGGCCATTTACATTTATTTAAATACATCCATTTATTTTAGATTGTGATCTTTTATGGACTGCAACCAGTACGATGACAAGGGTGATGGGAGTTGTAGCCATCAAATACAGGTGCATACATACTATGCCTAGGCAGCTACGTAACATCGTATGTAATAATGAAGTAACTCATAGAACATTAAGTATCTCACCATAAATTAAAGACGATATACGCAAATTTAAATCTTCATACTTACAAAAAATATTTTTATTACTAAAATATTTTAAGTATTTAATTTAAAAACTTTAAAAAAGCACAATATATATATATATTATATTATCATATTATGAGTATATGTGTGTAAACGGGACTATATATATAAGTATTTATATACATATTGTATTAGCGTTTAGAATTTTCTTTTCAAATAAACCATATTCTCAATTTATTATATATATATTTATATATATATATGTATTATTTAACGGCACTCTTTTATAATACATTATCAGACATTGTCTTCTATACTTTAGTTATCTTTAGTGGCACCTAACTGCGAGATAATGGACACAAAAGAAAAAGAAAACTTTTTGCTTATTGCATACAACGAAGTCACTAGATACAAAGCAGGAATTAGATGTTTTACTGTCATTTTTTGGCAGTAAAAATTGTGTTCAGTGGTTTCAAGAAAATGTATTGTTTTTTTTTTAATATGCCAATTTTTCTGTCTACGTGCCAAGAACCACAGAGTCGCACAGAGTTCACTAGAGAGTATTAAGAATATAATATTTTAGTTAGGATAGTCATCCTATACCCCTTATCTGCCGTTCTCATTTTGCCAATGTTAATTTTTTATTACTTGTTAATTTTATTATATTACGTATTTCTATCAAATAGTTATATTTTTGTATATGTATTTTTTTGTTTAATCTTGTATTTCAGGAGATCATGTAAAGATAAATGTTAACGGGATTCCAGCAGTTTGGGTATGGATCATACCAACCGATAATCCGAATATCATATACTGTACCTTTCATGATGATATTTTAGAATTTTAATGAATAATATTCTTGTTTGATTAATGTGAAAAAATATTTGTGATGGTTAGTTTGTAATTAATTGTAGATTTTTCTCAATTACAAATTCTGACAAATCTTTTTTTTGTTGGTTTTATATCTAATATTAACAAAGCCTATCTCTGAAATGTCAGAAGATGTTTTTTGCTTTTTGTAAATCTGTTTTTTTAAGAGTTTTTGACAAGGTACCCATACAGCTCACGATAGCCTGACATCCAAAATATACTCGGGAAACCATATTCAAAGGAAGCGCACACCATCCAGTTTGAGCATTTTTAACCGTTGAAAAAACATTGATTATTATTCTCTCATCGAAGTAACAAAAAAAAGGATAATGCTTTAATGGCAGTTTTTAAAACTCTTTATATGGTCAGTATTCTGTGTGCATGAGTCTGAAATAATTATCTTCATGGATTTATGCAACCTTGATAGTAGGAAACTTTTCTGTGAGATTCTATACCTCTTCCTTTCAGATTCTCTCCTTCTTACTTTAAACTGTCACTAAAACCCCCCGACAACCTACCCTCCTAATACCTACCCCTCCTAATACCTACCCCCCTGATACC
>VKOC01032240.1:0-16570 GCA_009364415.1 Spea multiplicata | reverse complement strand
GCTACAAGATTTCACTCGGGCTGCCCCCATATCTCTGGAATCTACTTCCACCGAACCTTCAGCATTCACCCTCCCTCACGACAGTCAAGAAACATCTCAAAACCCACTTCTTCAGAGAAGCCGCACCATCTTAGCTGCTAGAACCTCCTTGTCATTGATACACCCACCAGAATACCTCTCATCCTTTCTCTATGCCTTATGTTTGTCATCCCATTACCTCAAGATTGTAAGCCTGCGAGCCAACCCTCTCTACCTAATGTATTGGTTTGTCTTAGTCTGTCAATTCTTGCCTTGTCATGTCCCTTGAATATATCTATTGTATTAAGCGCTGTGTAGATTGTTGGCGCTAAATAAATAAAAGATAATAATAATAATAAAATGACAGCGGGATAACACAATTAAAAGCGGTGCATTAAATAATAAAGTATTACCCTCGGCAAAAGGGGGTTTTAATTTAGAAAAAGCCTTAGCGCTACTAAATGGCGAAACGTTACAGAGATTATATTTCATAAAAGCGGCAGTATTCACTTGGATCGTTGTATTTGGTTATTTTAGAACTTTTTCACATCAGGGTAGTTTCTTGCTGTTTGGGCAGAATGAAGCTCTGATCACTTTTAGTACCCAGCCCGTTCTGTTCTTCTCATTAAGGAAAGAGGAAGTAATGCTGCGTGATTTGTTGGCGCTTAATCAATAAAAGGTAAATAATAATAATAGGTCTGGTTGAGCAGGTTGGGCAATGAAAACAACTGTCACAGGGGAGTAACTAGAAACCACAGGGCCCCGGGCGAAAATTGCCCCGCACCTTCACCAAGCAACATGTCCCACAGTGCCATGTTTGCCCCCAAAATGGCACCTTTGCCCCTAAGCGTCCATCGAGTGCCACCTCTGCCCCAAGCAGCTTATCATCATAACCCCCAAACAGCCCGCCGGTGCCATTTTTGCCTCCCAGCTTGTTAGTGCCTTGAAACAGCTTAGCTGTGCTATCTTTGCCCACAAACAGCTTGTCTGAGTCATCATTGTCCCTGCCCCCCTCCAAATGTAATATGATGGATAGTTAGTTTCATTTAGAAAGTGGGTAGTAGATAACTGGAGCAGCCTCCCATCAGAAGTGGTGAAGATTAATACAGTGAGGGAATTAAGCATGCATATGGCTATCCTGAATCTAAGATTTTAGTCTCTACATCAGGAAAAATGGGCAGACTAGATTTTGTAAATCGGTAGTGACTTTGTTCAGCAAATGTTTGTTTATTATTACGTTAAAGTTAACCTGGATTCTTCTGTCCAGTTGGCTGCAGCTGTGTGCAAAGTTTAATATTTTGCATTTTCAGCAGATAATGTGCTAAATATACAAGTTTCCAAGCTAGCTAAACCAAAACATCATAGAAAGAGAACTTTGCACAGTCTTCGGATTAGGGTCTGTATGATTGTGGAAAGGCTGGGCTGTTCGTCAACTCAGAAAAGGTTAACTGACACGATCAGTACCGATTTCATGTGTCAAACATATATAATGTGTGTGTATTTGTATTTGTCAAATTGAGGTCCTGAACTTATTTTTATGTAAAAGTAAAAAAAAAAAGCCCAAAACATTAATCATATATTTTTCCTTAAGAAAGTCCATTTTGGGTTCTGTTCATCATGGTTACCATAGGAATATAATATGACAAAGTGCTAGTTTTTACTTAAGTAAACAATGTTTCATATCGCATTCTCAGAAAATTATCTTATCAGTTAGCATATATAGGTATTTACTATCTTGCTGACATAGTAAATAAAGATACAAGGTCTAGAAACAAAACAATAAATAAATCCAAAGTGAGAAAATCTATGCATGAATCATATTATGGGATATCTGTAGGAATACCTATATCACTGCTATAGCCACACACAGGCCTTCTCCTATGGTGTTTGGTAAAAGAATGTTCCCTGACCTTCTGAAGAAAACTTTCTCTATGTAAAAGTATAAAAGTTGTTATGTTGGACGGTAAATGTATAACAAACCGTATCTAATCTCTTATCAAAAATACACGGATATTAAGAAAGACGAGCGCAATCCCTGCCTGGACAGGATGGTTATCATACCTGGGAACTGTCTGGGATTTACCCCGAGGCTTCAGAAATCACAGCTAGTTAACCCTTCATTAATTAGTCTCCGGGATGGGTTTTGATCAGGTGGGGGAGTGGCTATGGCTTCACGCTCTCCCCACCCATTTCCATATATATAAGGCGCAGGAGGGGCGGGGCTTGGAAAATCCCATATATGCTGCTTCTTAGTACATACCTGCCGGTGCTTGGAATGGCTGTAGGGTCGCGGTTAGAGGCAGGTCTTGGTGAATCATTCATAGCTGTTTATGTAACAGAATGCAATATTTAAATAATTTATATTTTATAAACACAAATGTCTGCCCCCAAAAATTGTCCCAGTTTTTAGTTATATGAAATGATAGAGGGTATCCCTGGAGGAAAGCACATGGTTATATAATGTAGATTAGTGTATAAGATATTTGCTGCATGTCCAGTGGCAAGAGCAGTCTCTTGGTCTCTAGTTATAATCCTGTTCCCTATTTTGCACCGGAAAATACTTTTAACATCCATTTCCTCTATCTTCTGTCTTTTCATGTTTAATTTATTGTTAACAAGGATTTCTTCTTATTTTCCAGTGAGAATTCCGATTCTTTTTGCTGCTATGCCGTTTCCCGTTCTGCGCTCTATGATGTCCAAACTAGTTTTAGAGGATGAACAAGGTGAGCAAAGGGAATTTTTTTACCTTTTTATTATTAGTGTGTTGTTCGTCCCAGTAATACTGTAGGTATTATACAATATATGACCCGGATGCTGAGAGGAGACCAGGCTGCCATTAGACACCCTGATTACATGACTTGGCAACATAAAATACAGAAAATGATCGCTTTATGACCTTATTCATTCTTGGGTTAGCCTTATGAGAAAGGCAGAAAGATTTATACAGCATTGCTCAAAGGGATAAACCAGTCTAGCTGTAACTAGGGCTGTTGGTGTCGGGATCGGAGGTCTGGCCCCATGCCTGTGGCCCATCCACTTCTGGAAGCAGAAGGTAATGCAGGGATATTGCTGATGAGCAGCTCAAACCCCACACCTTTCTTTGCAGTACCTGGGGCGGCTGCCCCTCTTGCCATGTGGTAGATCCGGCTCTGGTATATCTCCCAACATTTCAAAAATGTAACCACAAAAATACCGGTTGTCAAATTATACTTCAAAATCCACTCTTTGCCAACGTATACAGTAAACTGTATAAGGAATAACACGTGTGAACCGTTGGGAGTATTTCATTATTCTGTCCACTAGGGACCTGCCAGTTGAAACCTACGTATCTACATACTGACCCAGGGATAAGGAGCTTCCAGATCTTACTGCAAGAAGCTATGAAGCATCTGGAAGGTTCACAAACGAAGCATATTCACATGTGTCCCTGGTTCCGTATGTAGACATGTATGTTTTAATCGGCAGATCCCTAGTGGAGAGAAGCATTAAATACTCCCAACACTTCATTGTCTTGGATAGGTGGTGTTATTCCATAAACACATTATCTGCTGTCTATGTACATACTATTGTGGCTTTTAGGGCTATAGAACACTGTGATACACTTGCCTTCCAAGTGTTTTGGAGGCATGTTTTATAAATGGAAAGTTCACTTCATGGGTTAAGACATCCATTCACAGGTGACTGCTTAAGGTAGCACATGGTCCACCTGGCTCCCGGCACTAGCTTGCCTCGCACGGCTCGGGGGGACTGTGCTCCTGGCGTAGAGGGGTACAAGGGGGCCAGAAATCATGCTGAAGTCCCTCTTGGCTATATCTCCACAGCAGCCCTTGTAATCTTTCATTAATCATGACATTTAATGAAACCTTTAATTAAATGAAAGGTCAGAAACTCTCAGTCTCCATCTTTACCATGATGACACAGGCTTTGAATGACCTTCTTCTTCCGTTAAAGGACTCCCTTAGCCTGCCTAAGACCGGTGAAAGTAATACTGTAGTCAACCTAGCAAAGTTTCCACTGAAGCAAGATATTTTAAGTGAATACGTGCAAGTACCGGCAGCACATTTTTAATTTCCATCTGTTTAACCGTGATTTGTTTCTGCTGGCATGTAAATCGCATGGTTTCGCAGCACATTTAGAATAGAATTATATGGACAGTTTTAGTAAAAAGAGTGTCCGTGGGAAGAAGACTAATCGTTGCATGAACGAAAAGGGGAAGAGTAGCCTTAAAATATCTCTTCTGAGGAAATAATTGCTCAGTCAAAGTTTCACCAGAAAGTGGTTTTAGGCAGAAACTTATCTTTTTCATTTCTCTGTTTTGGTCAATTGCGCCGTTAATGCCCACAGTGACGTAATCCTTTTATATCAGAAAGGCTGCCATCACAGCTTTTGGCATATCTAAATCCATAAACTGTTTTGGGGGATTTTCAATAATTTAACTGTTTTGGAGATATTTAGACATCAATTTAGGGGACTAATAGCCAAGGCCTGTGGCAAAGCACTAGTATAACGAATTTCCTGTTCTGAAGGACAATTTCCATCCCAAGGTTGTCTGAACCAACGCACATGAATTAGCAACTTAACAATAAGGAAGGGGTAATTTAATGGGGAGGAATAGTTATATAGATCCCGAGAACAGAACTAAAGACAGCTGGTCCTTTTGTTTCGCACACACGGTGTGTTTCTGTTATGTGTTCCTCATTTGAATCTGTGACACTGTGATGTACCCAGGGTCGCAGGTTCAGGTATTGGCAGCCCCCTTGCTGCAAAATGGGGGGGCAAATTGCCCCCTTGGACGGTCAGGGCCCCTCAGTGTCACAATGGCCCATTTACACTATGCACAGGGCAGGCTCCATACATTGCATTGAAAGGCGCCAGATGACATCACATCCCGTGTCTTAAGGGTACAGCATGCCTTTTAATGCAGTGAAGACTCCGACGCTGGATGGGACGGCTGGGAACACTGCCCTAGGTGGCTGAGTCACATTTTTATCCGTGAGTGGATGTTCTCATGTATCTGTTTCTGGGTTCGTGATTTAGATGTCCTATGTTTTATTTCCCGTCTACCAGGAGCGCTCTTTGCCTGCATTGCCTGTCTGGAATGTATGACGGGCGTCCTCACGATATCCGCTTTCAAAAGCGTCTATGCTTCTACAGTTATGTGGTTCCCAGGGTTCAGCTTCCTGTTATCTGGTGGTCTCTGCCTAATTCCAATTGGTGTTATATGGTAAGTAGAGTTGGGCTCCAGGCTGGCTTGCCGACCTCCATTGGCAAGAGGTTTTACATATTTATAACGTTTTATAAACATTTGGCAAAGGTGCTATTTTTAGAGCATAAACATCTATACGGTGTGCTTGCAGATTACAAAGAAAATGTTTAGATTTTTATATTTTAGCTCTTGTCTTTGTTATTTTGGCATGCAGATATTACCTACTGCATATGGCCATACCATCATGCAATCTGCCATGAATGATTGCCCATGACCATACCTGTGAACTCTGTGGGTTTGGCCCAGTGTCTCCCCGGGAAGCCCTGCTTCCCCAGATCTCATGCTGGAGAGCGGCGGATGCCATAACCCCCCCCCACCCCCCCCCACTAAAGGCTTTCTAGGGCTAACCCTGTCCTATATGCAGCTAGCCTCGCCGCTGTATGAAGGCAGTCCTCACCAGGTTAGAGAGCGCTGGGGGATCTACCCTAGGCAGTTCCTGGGTATGCCCACGACAGAGAACATTGCCGGAGAAAGAAGAGATTAGCCCGCTTAGATATATATCTATTATATACTTTCCATCAAAAGTGGATATTACTTGCTGCACACAAGGTATTGAACACCACCATGTAATATAGTAGAGCTATATAATATCAATATATATCAATAAGTAATAAAAATACACATGTATATACTCGCTAAACAATGAGTATAGATGTCGCCAACAGCAGCTTGCAAGTACTTGATATTACTCTAACAGCAGCTCAAAAGGTAGTTAATAGTTACTGCTTGGCCACTCACCTTCCAAAAAGTCAGGGCTATGGATAGTCAGATGAGTTAACCCTATAAGTACACTGGCTAATAAACTTTGTATGCAGTCAGACTGTGTTTTTAGACCCTCTTATTTTTATAAATTCAAAGAACAAAAATAATGAATTATTATTTTTCCGTTATATTACATTGGCTTGTTATTTTGCTTAATTCTAAGTTTTGGTATTATATTATGTAAAACAGCAGAGTGAGAGATGTTAAGCGTCAGTAGAGCCCAGGGTCACGTATTCTCCTTTTTTAAAAAAATTTCAGGTTCTTGGTATGCATTGGTTATCAAGAAAGAGATCACACTCTTATCGTTAACGAAGAAGTAAGTACCGAAGAAGAATCTTGATCAACATCGTAACTGCCCAGCGGACAATGGAAGAGCAAAATGTTTATTTTCCTCATATGTAAATCAATGGAAAATATTCATGTTCCAGGGATGTACCAATGGATATGGAGTGACCAGTAAGAAAAGGGTTAATACACCCTTTTGCATTTTTGATGCATGACATTGGCCCAAAACCTTACATTTTCTCCAAATTTCTTGATTGTATAACGAATGTGCAACCTATGATAGTATTATATTATAATAGCATTTTATCACAATACTTAAATCAGATATTTAAATCCAGATTTAGGGGAATGCCCACGCTTGGTCCCTGGCATCTATTTGAATGAGCTAATTCATTAATGAACATGTTGAGAAAACAAGCTACTGGGTAAAATGTGTTGCAAAAATGACATTTAAGGAATTAGGGATATACTTTAAAACATTTTATTCGTATGTGTTACAAGTTTATTTCTTTACTTGTATTTCTTGCTGAGGGTTAGTAATGCTAGAATACATACATCAGCCTCATTCTATAAACACTTGCTTCATATTCACTTAAGGCAGAGTTGATAGGAGAATTTGCAGGAGGGTTGGGATTTCAGTTCCTTCACCTCACTGTAAATTACCAGTAGCAGTAAGCTTGGCTGGCCCTGTATAAGGTATAGTTAAATAACCGATATAAGACAAGCACAGCCTTTCTTGCAGGTGAAATTTTCCACTGATGGTCCTTCATGATGAATAGCAAAGTGAAGCAGCTGTAACTGTAACAAACGTGAAAAGTCCCCTACCAACTCTCCCTTTAGTGAATAAACCACACGCAATGCGCTGGCCTATCTTGAGCTAATGTGGAGTATCTGGAGAGGTACCAGTGGCTAGCGAGCTACAGGTTACTATACAGGGGACTAATTTAGCCAAGGTCTGTGGCAAAAAACTGCAAAACTTGCGTGGCTCCATTAAACTGGAGCCAAGGGCTCCTTGCATAGTAACCAGCATCAGACTGGAGTGGCTGACAAGCAAACCAGCAAATGCTTAATGGGCTTGTGTCCCAAAACAGTTCCTTCTACCTACCTTTTGTAGGTAGGTAGGGTACAGTGATTTACTGGCCACTGGCTTTAAAGTGCCAAGTACAATTTAATTTTCTTCCCCCTCCAGCTCAGTGCTGATCCGCGTCCTTCATCAAGAGCCCAATGCTTTGCTAACACAGGTTGGACCTTGTTGGCACCCAGAAGAGCACTTAGTCTCACAGACCTAGGGGATGGTAATTATTAATTAATTTGAATATAATTTAATTAAAATGTATGTGATATTCATATACTGTAGCTACCAAACATATTTTAGAATATGTTCTGCCAATGGAAATATATTTTGTAATTATTTTCCTATATCCAGGAAACAGACTGTGATTCTCTTTAGTATACAAATAATCTGAAATATATATTCTTATAAAAAATTGTGGATATAAAATTGCGTAAATAGACAAAACAATTAGCACTTACATTATAAGAGTCGAATAATATATATTTCTAGCTTGTTCAAAAATAATATTGATTAGTGAATTATTTAAAGAAATGCATACATTGATTTATAATGTATTGTCAGATAAATGCAATTTATACCATAAAAAGCTATTCTACAGCTTAAACATAATTGAATCCAGTACCGAAAACCATCTTTCGCTTGGATGTTATTATTTTAGCATGCCTTTTTCCAAGTTGAATTCATATTGGAGTTCATTTTATATAATGCATGGGTTCCATTTGATATACGAATGCTCCCAGAAGCATCTGGGGAGGAATGAAATGAGACAGAAGTCTACTTAATAATAACGATAAAGGAAAGAATGCCTGCACCAATTTGCAAGTTGGAACATGAATTAAAAAGCACAGTTTTGGGGACTAGACTATACCTTTTATATAATTATATACCAGATAATTAATGTCTTGCAATTTCCATTTATTTCTCGTGATCCTTTGAGTTCTATTGTGGGTCCAAGCAGAAAGTTGAGGGACACTTTCCGGACTATCTGCGTTGGTTTAACAAATGCATTATAGACACTGTTTAGAACTGGCGGTAAATACAATCAGAGGATTAAAGCTATTCTCTCAAACGGGGCAGTAGCTTTTCTCATATACAGCACAACAGAAACTAACGGGTAATTTTTATATTGAGATGTACGTGGAAATACATAACGGGTGTATGTATGTGTGTGTGTATGCGTATATAAATATAAATATGTATATATTCTAAATAAATGTGCGGGAGAGGCAGTGGGAATAGTGGGATCAAGGATCATGTGTAATGTGACAGTTGCCCCTTTAGGTAACCAATATTTGCTATTATATGAGGAACTTGATTATTATTTATAGTCCTTATGTCTCCACGGGGTAAATTCACAAATTAAGGGCAGTTATTTGGGGGTTTTTTTGACATTTTATGTCAAAGTACCAAGGTTCCTCGTCAAGTTAAGATACAAAATCCTCACTGTACCGATGCCATGTCTGGGAGATAAAGGTACATGGACAGTGTTTCTGCGGCAGGGTAGAAGTATGGAATTCGGTAGGAATGAATCTGTAAGTGAAAAGCCTGCCTCTCCAATATATATATATATTATATATATATATATATATCATAGTAATTTACATCAGTTCATGATAGGGCTCATATATATAATATATATATATATATATATATATATATCATGAGCCCTATCATGAACTGATGTAAATGTACTATGATATTACCTATATCCTTCTCAAAGCCTGACCTGGGTTTCCTATTAAAAGGGAATATCGGAATATATTCTACATTTTATAATTTGTGCCAAATATTATTGTTTATTTTTGTAGTAAATATGTATTAAATATATAGCAACATTAAAAATTCATGCATCTACTAGATAAGTACAAGAAATAGACAATATGCAATATGTAAATAGAAATGTTGTGATGGTAAATCACTAAACTCTTAAGTAAATCATGTTTTGACTAAATTATGTCTAGCTATCTAAATTAGTCATTTTTAAGATTTCATCTATCCTTGTTTCTGTTTGTTATAAATAATGATTTCATTTAATATTAATATACTAGGTGTTTTGGATATTTGTAATAAAATTGTAAATTTCTGAAATATAATCCAGGGTTCCTGTTTACAATTAAATATTACTACAAATAAACAAATATATATATACGCTGGGGGCAAGCGAATGCCTGCGTGTGTTTGTGAATTGACAGAGGAGACCTTATTACGCGGCCTGACTGAAATCAGAATGCATTTGTCTGGAAAGTAAAAGAAATTCTGGTATTAAAAAAAAAAAAAACAACAAAGTGAACAGTGCTTAATAAATTTAAAAAAAAGTCACACTAGAATAAATTAAAAAAATATATCACATTTCATTATTTATATAATTTCATCATATAAAAAAAACACAAGCTGATAAAACTATTGAGATACCAGTACATTCAATGTATGTAAATAGTTAATGAATACAGATTCCACTAAAATTACCACTAATAATAAATGTAATAAAAAAACAAAACACATAAGTAATATGCAAGGGTAGTAACGCAATGTCTCACTCCTCGAATACATGACCACGGCTGAGAATGTCCAAAACAAACGCCGTTTGGAGTTTTATTATTTTGTATTAGTTTGGATTTTAGTAGCGCTGTACATTTTGCTTTATAATTTGCTGATATTAATAAAGCAAACATAGAATATTTCGGGCAGCTTCACAATTTGAAGTTTTAAAGCTCAGTCATCCATCCAAGAAACCATTAATGAAGAACAGCTAAGATACTGCACAGAATCCACAAACTCCCAGGACCCGAGGTGAGTAAGAGATATCACCCATATATTTTAAAAATATATACCGTATATTTACTTTAGACTGACCATTACAAACTCATGTCCTGTACATAATTGGAACTACAAGGCAAAAACTCAGTTCTTCACTTTATTGACCGTTGGCTCACTTAGGTTCTTAAAAGCATAATTGTTTTCAAGAACACTTTGTACCATAAAGTAGCATATGGCTACACTAAAGTCTCTCCTCATATTCCTCCAACGCTGGCACTTGGGGCCTACCCATCTTTCAAATTCATAAATAAGAGAGAAAGCACACATCAGTTTTCACAACACCTTCATTTTTTGGGATTCCAGGCAAGTCGCCTTTCCTGTAGCTCCACAAGTTCACATGTACAAAAATGCAATATCATTCACTACAATAAAGAGTGTACAACGGAAAGGGGAGAAATCAGGAACCAAACTAACAAACAGGCCAGAAGGGATGAATACAGAGTGGGCCCAAAGTACGGTACTGATCGGTCGTGTTTAGTCTATTAGGTTCAACATCACTGGAACCAGCCGTCGTTCTCAGCACCCAAAGTAAAAGAAATAATAAGTAAAATTCTGTGATCCTATCAGTGACGTAAACCTACTTTTGGCCCACTCCATTATAAGTGCAGACTTGGGTACCTGCCCTTTTACAAGGTGTTCCTCTTATATAATCCCCAAGCTAGATGTCTATAAAACCAGATTTGCTGCAGGGGCCGTTTCATTCATTCGCTGAGCCTGTTTCTAATAGCTTTTTAAAATCAATTAACGGACTGGAAAGTACTCTCACCTGGTGACTTAGCATAGTTTCCTAGAGCAGGCAAATGTATTATTTCATATATATCATCTATATATACGGTATATATATATATATATATATATCAACAAGCCTAATTATGCAGACTGGATCCCAGCCTGTTAAATTCTCCAGATTAAATATCTGCCAGAGCAAATCATATCCAGACAACGATAATTTCCAGTTAACAAACTTAAATCTGACTTAGTTTTGCCTAATTCAGAAATAATCCTTTCTGAGTCCTGGAGGGATCTTTCTCCTTTCTTTTAAATGAAATTATGCCATTTTACATGCATTATTTTTAGCTCAGCAAAAATACTTGCATAAAAGGCGTTCAAGTTCAATCTTCTCCCTTGTTGTTGCATCGTCACTCTAAACTATACAAGATCTGAATCCATCTGAGGGGATTGAGGGCACGCTCCCATTATATAAGCAAACGCAAACACCTGTCTTCATCACTACTCAGCCGTTTCGCTAACATCAGGTGAGTACCTGCGAGAGAAGGAAAGCTTGGTCTTCTGTCCATTTGGCCCCGAGTGGGCTTCATGAAGCCCAGGGCACTCACCACGCGTTCATGTGTTTGGGTTCACTTACATGGGTTTGATGATAAAACCTACACTTTTTGGTGCCCTGGTCTATGGCTGGTGGTGTGAAGGAAAATGTTGGAATACCAGCCATGGCCTGGGGCCAGATACTGCACATTAATTACATGTTTCATAAGCATCTTTGTTATTTTTGTGCACATGGGAATTTGATTTTTGTCACGGTTTTATGGTCACATTGAAAATGGCACAGCGGAGCCAGGTTCCTGAACACTCTGCTTTCAGGAGGAGGGATTATTGAGTCTTTTGGCCACCATCTCTCTTTGAAGACCAGCCCTCCTGTGACTTTGGGCTGGGAGGGAAGAAGAAAATTGCAGACCTGGTTACCCTGTGGCCTTAAAACCGACTTAGAGGACCTGGCACCTTTTTAGCCAGGACTTCAGGGAAAAAACCCAACATATCCCTTCAGAGAATGTGGCCCCCAAATAATGGAGTATTTGGTGCTCACCATGGCCCATAAATGGACGTGTTTGTTGCACTAGTTTTTCACATCAATGCATGCCAGGGGGCTGCTCAGATATAGACACTGCCCGCAGTGGACTGTGAAGGAGGAAACATCCCTTTCACTTGTTCTGGCAGTGCCAGTTTGCACGGGCTTTGGTGGGAGTCCTGAAACGGGAACTCAAGGACTCTAAACAAAGTAGGTACCACCACTCTGAACTTTACGGAAATTTTACAGGAACACACGGAGGGCAGCGTTGGTGATGCTTGGCATCTAATGTGCTGTGTAAAGGACACTTGTTTGCCAGGAACCGCCTGGTGTTGAGAGAAGGGAGCAGGTTCCAATTCATCCACAGCCTGACGAGGGACTGCTCTCTTATGGGCAGTCTAGAAGAGGACTAATCCCTCTTCTGCCCTCTACCCCTTATTTACCCCCACCTGGCCACAAACCCATTTCACCCTGGTCGGTTTCCAATGTGCTAAACCATGTGTGTCATGTCTGGATATGTAAATGTACTCCGCTGCTGTAGTGGACATGAATTGGACATGAATTGCCCTGTGTCGCAGTACTTACTAATGTACAGTATTGAAGTGCCATAGGAAATAGTTATTTACTCGATCGCATCTTAACAAAAATATTTTAAATAGAAGAAAAAAAACTGTTTGATGGGAGATGATGGGAGCATAAACAGCTTCACAGTAAAATGCTGCCCACATTACAGAGACAGTGAGATTTGCTGAAAAGGTTGAGTGTCCCTTAACCCAGCAAGCAGGTAATAGTTACCAGTAACCATATACAGCAAAATAAATTGACATGAAGTTTAGGTAGCTAACTACGCCATGCTTAATGAATAGTTAACTTAAAATCCATGAATCAAATTGGCTGGATAAAAGTAAAACCAAGGAAACTGTGTATATAGCCATAGGATTTACAAAATAATAGAACTGATAATTTAGATGAAAAACAAGATGGACCCCCGAGTCATTTAGAAAAGAATTCACTATACTTTATTAGTTTTCTCCCCCCATACATGTTTTACAATAAACCAAGCTTATATTCCATCATCATGTGTGGCTCTCCTATGATTTCACTTTGTGAAGGATCTGCAAAAGAGAATAAAAAAAAAAAAAACACTTCAACTTACATCAGTTAAAGGTACACTCCAGCCCTCATAACATAAGACATAAAAGCTTACAGTCGTAACATCACTGTAGATGAGTATTTAAATGATATGGAAGTGCAAAATGAAGGCAGTGTGTAGCCATATTTACCATTGAGAATATCTTCAAAGCCAATAGTTTCATCTGTCCCCCTCAATGACTCTAAAGCAATGTTAGAGCTCTGAAGGAATGGAAGACGCTGAACCTAGGGTAAAAACATTCAGTTAGAAATGGCGGTCACAGCTCCTGTACTGAAGACATGTGTACGTGCTCCAGATAAACCCTTGTCATTTGGAATCAAGCAGCTCTGTATGTACGTACACAGTAGGTGTGAAGCGCGCCGCGGGAATTGCCCAAACGCTGCATTCAGTAGCTCACCTGTTTGACGGCTTGAAATTCCATTTGCAGTCTGAGTGGTGCATGCAGTCCTTGGATATTTCTTAGATTAGCTAAGCTTACTTTGTCTTGGTTTAACTGGAACTGGAAAAACATTTTCAGTACAGCAATGTAGAAAACAAGTGTATTAAATGACTAGAAAATAGTTTAAATTAATTAGCTTCAGGTATGAAAGCCCAGGCTGTTATTTTATAGCAAATTTTTTTGCAGATTCTCAAGGTGTGAAGTTTTTTTTTTATACCAAAACATTCATAAAGGATTCATAGTTTGATGCCCCAATAAACCTGATATACTATGGGGACTGCTCTCCTGCCATCTCGTGTTTGTAAACCGATGCATTGTTAAACATGAACACACACTTCACTTCAGGATATTGGCTTCAACTCTAACTGCTTAAACAATCTGAAGCAATGATAGTTACTCGATACACAGAACATGAGTCTAAATGAAGCTATAGTAATTATACTAGTGAACTGCCAATATTTAGAAGAAGTGTGTTACCTAAGAAACTATGACTCAAAGGATTGCACTCATCTTTTTAATTTTAAGTGCATAACAAACACACACACACACACCTATATATATATATATTTATATAATGTAACTACTAGTCAATTTCTAAAATAAGTGAAATGTGTGATTAAATTAGATTCTACAGTAAAATAAAAAGTAGATTGCAACATGGAATAATCCACTAGATCTGATAATTAAAAGGAGAAATCAAAGTCAACATAATTCTGTAAACCTAAGGGATGTTGATAAAATGATGTAAAATCACAACTTGACAGGGAGCTGAGGGAGCCACAAAACGTATAATCAGATAAAAACTGCTTTGGAAAAATGAGAAATTAAGCCTTGCTGCTCCCAGCATTTCTAGATTGACCATGGTGATGGCGATCTAATTTTATTTCATTCATTTATATGGCTTGCATGTCATGACTTTAGATGCCATGGTGAATTTGATCATGGTTCAACCAATATTTTGTAATTTAAGACATAAATGCCTAAATAAAAGCATGCTTACGTTTTTTTCTGACAGCTCCAGAGGATGACTTGGCAGAAGTTCGTTTTGCACGCTCCTAAATCTACAGTAGTAAATAACAACACGCATGTTATCAATGACAATAATGTATACATGGCTAACCATCCAGAAAGCTGGGAAATCAATATTTCTCATTTCAGGATGTGACATTACATTCATTCTGCTGATTGAGACGCATACATACCCTGTACGGAGAGTATCATGGACTCCAAACCCTCCATACTGCGTGGAAAGTTCACCAATCGGGATACTGTCCTTCAGCTGAGAGCCGAGTCCCTTGGTATTCTAAAACGATAAGAAACACGTTTAACATCTCCAAAAATCACTCCGTTTAAAAAGTAGTGTTTGTAGACGGCACAATATCAGTTATACAACTGCCTGATTTTAGACGAGTATCAAGAATATTATTTTAATAGACTAATAATCAAAGGATCTGAAGGTCTGACTTCAATTCTATACTTTATCATTTTCAGGAACATGTAGAAGGTCAAAGCAATGCAATAAAACAAAAGGATGTGTAAACCAGGCTTAAAGTCCTATGGAAAACATATTCCTGATCGTAAATACAGCGATGTATACGGGCGTGTAGGTTTGTATCAAATAAGGTATTATGATAAGGAGTTAGGCTGTGTGTCTAGTGGATTGGACTAACATAACAGATCTAGAACACAAGTGGCCAGGTACCTGGAAACATGCAAAAAGCTTTTTTTTTTTTTGTTT
The DNA here is from genome assembly GCA_009364415.1 of Spea multiplicata. Taxonomy (NCBI): domain Eukaryota; kingdom Metazoa; phylum Chordata; class Amphibia; order Anura; family Pelobatidae; genus Spea; species Spea multiplicata. The sequence continues at coordinate 1,213 of VKOC01032240.1, read as the reverse complement.
AACCCAGTCTTGTTGAAAATAAATTTTTAATTTAATGCTGGTAATAAAAAAAATCTTTGATTCCCTCATAGCGCCAACAATTTCCGCAGCGCTTCTTACAGCATATACATATATCCAAGGGGAATGGCTGGAGTTGACAGACTGACAAACCGATTTATTATTTAAAGTCAGAGACACGAGAACAAAGCATCACCCCAGCAAAAGTCCTATTTATGTGAAGACCATTAGGACCTCTTCTCCATTCGCATCCCCCTTAGACCTGTACAAGCCAGGCCTCCATACAGGAAAGGCCGGTGACACAGCAACTGAAACCGAAACCCAAGCACAAAGATATCAGGCTTCACCTAACAGTCCCCTCTCTGACACAAGCACAACGAACACACAATGCCGGTATAACGGACCAACGGAACTCACCATGATTACACCGAGAGTTATAATATGATCGCTTGCTTCCTCTGAAACCCGGTGCGCACACAACACCAACCAATACCGTCACTAACAACTGCGCATGTGCGGCTTGTGCGCGCCGTGATGACGTACTCGCGAAAACCTGTGAAGAGTTCCAAGCACTCAAGAAAAACTTCAAACGCTGCGCTAGAGGAAAACGTCTCCATTAGCGTGAGTGTTGCGTTTGTACGAAACCACATCTGATTGAGACGTACTTTATTGCTATTAACAAAATGGCTCCGCTTGTGGAGGAGGCGCAGGGGTTCACGATAAACGGCGTTTAAGATGTTGGAGAATACGGAAGTAGCCCTCATGGTTTTCACGTATTCGTGGGGTTCTACATGAGCCGTTCGTGCCGGCATTCTCTGTCCTACGAGCTAGAATGAAAGCAATGGAATACTTAATGGCCCAAATAAGCCAAGCGATCTGTATTGAATGAGACCTCGTGATTCCCTTATAATTATTCTCGGTAATTTATGAGGGAATTCTAATTTTTAATACCTGAACATGTTACTACGCGTGTGTGTATATGTGGCCTAGGCATGTTTTTTGAGTTCATGTATGCATTTCAATATCAATACACGTGATATATATACATACAGTTTGTTATTTGTTATTGCTGACTACGGAATCTGAGGGCACTACCGTATTTGCTCAATTATAAGACGACCCCCGATTATAAGACAACCCCCTTGTGAATATTAATTTAGGGGGAAAAAGAAAAGGCCTGAATATAAGACGACCCTATAGGAAAAAAGTTTTGCCA
>VKOC01032235.1:0-11045 GCA_009364415.1 Spea multiplicata | reverse complement strand
ATGTCTGCCTCAGTATATAGTGATAGGTGTTATGCTGTACAACCGTCAATGTCTGCCTCAGTATATAATGATAACAGTAATGCTGTACCACCTTCAGTGTCTGCGTCGGTATATAATGGTAGAAGCTACGCAGTTTTAAAGTGTATGTTGGGGGGGGTGCTACATACAGGATGCGCCCCAGGTGCCAAATACTCTAGGTACGCCCCTGACACAAATTGTACTTCAGGTGTGAATTTAGAGCTCCTGGTACATGTCACTGTCAAACAACATCCCAATATGTGTTCAGCAACATTTTTTGATTACAGTGATACCACCCATGCATCTGTTTGTCTGGTGTTTGGGGGCTAAAAAGCCACATTTGGTAAGTGTGCTTTTTTCCATTTTGGATGGTCTGTGCCTATGCCCTATCTTTGAAACCGGCCACTCCAATTTACCCCATCAAACCATTCATTTTTAAAAAATTAGACACCCCTTGGGTATTTGAAATGCTTTTATTTTAACCCTTTTCGTGTAAACAATTTTGGGAAGATACAGACCTAATTTTAGCACTTGCTATTTTATTAATAATAAACTTTATTTTTTTATTTTATTTATTCTATTTGGACTTTTTTTTTACATTTTACATTTTGCTGGAACTGGATGGTTCCTCTGATGGTCATCGCTTCATAATTATTTTAATGGGGTGGGTGTTCGGTGTCGCTTAATGCCTCGCTATGGAGGCATTTAAGCAACACTATTGAAGTGTTGCCTCCTAAAATCATTTAAAATGGGCGTCCACCGCCATACAGTGTATGGCGGACATAGACGTCCCGGGGAGGGGCCAGACATGGCTGTCCTGTCTTCACAACACCTAACCCCGGGGTCTAAGTGGAGCTTAACAGGCAGCTAAACACCCTCCTACAAGTCAATAAATTATACTAGGTTGAAGCCTGTAGCTTTATTAACCAGTCGTAGGGATGGGGTAAAACTAAGGGAAAAACAGAATGATACAAACTGTAAGAATACAGAATGCATAAAGATACTACACCATTACAATAATACAGTTGACAAAGCATGTTACCAAGTGTGATAGGCCATATGTAAGTAAGCAGACTGCAAACTATCTAAACATCAGCTGAGTATTAATATAACAAACATAAATAAAGTGTCTCTACAGCTACTGAAAGCAGTGAGGTAACTGAAGAAATAATAAACCCTATTCTTACCCACAATCTTTTGCCCTTTTCAGCCTCCAGCATTATGCAACCCCTGGGAGGCAGGGCTAAGATGCTCAAGTATTAAAATCTGGTGATTACAGCAAATAGCCACTAGATGGCACCAACATCTATAACACTATCCATAATAGGACATCATAGCAGATCTGAAATGTACCGTATTTGCTCGATTATAAGACAACCCTGATTATAAGACGACCCCCCAAAATCTGAATATTAATTTAGGAAAAAAAGAAAAAACCTGAATATAAGACGACCCTATAGGAAGAAAGTTTTACCAGTAAATGTTAATTCACGTAAACTATGTGAACAATTGTTTGTTGATAAAAGCTATGATTTAGAAAAATATTTTGTTTTTTTTCCTTTTTTTACAACCTGCCCCCCTAGTTATGCACATCTGCCCCAGGCTTGCCACTCTGTCCCAGAAATGCCTTATACCCCCTATATGTTACTGTGCCCCATGATATGCCTTTTGACCCCCATATGTGCCACTCTGCCCCCAGAAATGCTTTATGCTCCCCGTTTAACACCCCCTCACCCTCCCTCCTCCAAACTTACCGGTGCTTTGTCCGGACGCGAATCGCGTAGAGCTCTACACGGTGCCCGGACTAAGCACCGGGTACTCAGAAGCACAGGTAAGTTGGGGGGGCATAACACAGGAGGATCCAGGTCCCCTGCATCTGAGTCCCCCGTGCAACTTCCGCTGCGCGTAGAGCTCTACACGCTGCCCGGACTAAGCAACGGGGACTCAGATGCACCAGTAAGTTGGGGGGGGCAGGAGGATCCAGGTCCCCTGCATCGCTGCGGGGGATCTGGATGTTAGTCTCAGAGTCAGACCTATTCGAGGTCTTATTATAAGACGACCCCGATTATAAGACCATTTGCTCTGGAAAAAAACTCGTCTTATAATCGAGCAAATACGGTAATACCCAAACATTTCTAATGTCCTAAGGACATTAAGGACAGCACACTCCCGCCTGGTGTCAATTAATGCCACAATCAGACTCCTCCGATGAAAACAGTAAAATAAGTTCAGCTACTGGTCTGAGGAATAGTTTGGTCTCATTCTGTTTATGAACCTTGACCTCTACCTTGCGGACATTTCCGTCTTCACCCAGGAATGTTTTGACCACAAGACCTAAAGGCCACTCATTCCTATCTGATTGGCAGTCTTTCATAAGCACAACATCCCCAGGTCTGAGATTAGGTTTGGTGGTTTGCCATCTTTTCCTTGGTTGCAAATTGGAGATGTATTGCTTCCTCGACCTGTCCCAAAAGGTATTGGCAAGGCTTTATACTTGTCTTCATTGACGTTTCTAAAGGTCTTTAGTGCCAAGTTCTCCAGATGGAGCACCAATAGAGATAAGTCTTTTGAGTAAGCAGCATGATGGGTGTAAGGATTGCTTTGGGGTCATTTAAGATGAGAGTCCAAGGTCTGGCATTAATAATGGCTGATACTTCCGCCATGAAAGTAATTAGGCACTCATGAGTAAGTCTTACAGTACTTCTTGCAGGACGATAGAATCTAGTATTCTACATGCTATACCTAATATTCTCTCCCAAGCTCCTACCATGTGAGAAAAATGTGGTGGATTAAAGGTCCAAGTGCAACCTTGCTCGCTCAGGTATCTTTCTACACTGGTAGTGTCCACATTTGAAGAAATTTGTAGTCATCTAGCTGCTCCAACAAAGTTTGAGCCTCTGTCAGAGCAAATATGTTTCATAGGACCTCTGATGTCAAGAAGCGTCTAAAGAGCATTTATGAAGCTAGACGTGTCCACAGACTCGATCACCTCTATGTGGAAAGCTCGGATAGACATACAGGTGAATATTACTACTCAGCGTTTACTATTTGTATGGCCTCCTCTCGTGTCGGGTAGTGACAGACCAAGGACCAAATACATCGAGGCCAATGTTGGTGAAGGGAGGATCTGTATTAAGCCTGTCAAATGGAAGATTAGCCATTTTCTGTGTTTGAAAAATACCACAGAGCATGCAACACATTTGAAAATACATCTGCTCACTCATCTTTTCGCTCCAAATATCCACAGTCCAGCAGCTCGTAAAGCCCCTTCTGTAAATAGTCAACCCTGATGTTTTGTCTGATCATGGTAATGTTGCACAAGCAAAGAAGAAATGTGATGATGACCAGGGATTAATACAGGATGTTTCTCTAAGGCGGCCTCCTACTCTTAACAGGCCATCTTCATCGATGATCGGATCATTTCTTTAGAACACTGTCCCTAGGAATATGTTTCTGATTGGTAATACTGTCAACTTCCCTACTGTTGCACAGTACGAATTATCATGTTTTTTGATCGCTCTAGATCAGTTACTTTGTAAGCATTATTACAATGGTGACAACCTTTGCAGTCCTTTTCTTCTGCAGATGGGGCATCCTTGAACGAACGAACATGGTGGGCTAAGCATGCGATAGCTGTAACAAGTGACTTCCAGGTTGAGAACCTGCTGAAACGGTGGGATTCAAGTTGTTTGTGTGAAATCACTGTATGTAGCATAGACACCTGAGGATGGATTTCTTCATCTGCACCTGTTTAAATGTGCCACAGTCAGAAGTGGTGTACTCTGAACTATATAAGAATACAGGCCCGGTAAACCATATTGTGTCTCTTAGATGGTAAGCAGCAACAGATCTGGTTGCTTGGTCTGGAGGATTGTGGTCACTAGGTACGAAGTGCCATTGTTTTGGGTAGGTGGATCTTCTAATTCTCAGCACCCTGTTATTGACATAGACATATGTCTATTTCATGTCTGTTTCATTGCAAATATAACCTAGGACTACTTTGCTGTCTGTGTAAAACTCGGTGTCCTTGATCTCAATGTTAATTTCTGTAGTGATCGGTTCAGCTAGTTCCACTGCTAATACGGCAGCACAAAGCTCTAGTCTGGGTATCGTATGTTCCGGAAGTGGTGCAAGTTTTGCTTTGCCCATGACAAATCCTACATGACATTGTTCTTTGATGTCTTTGGTTTTTACAGCAGCAATTGCTTTGACAGAAGCACACAGAGGGTTTGTGTTCGAACTTCTTTAGATGGCACAGGGGCATATGAGCATGCAATGCGAAGACTAGATAAGGCTGTTAGAGAGTTTTTCCACTCCACCCACAGAGCCCTTTTCTCAGTGGGGAGTGGATCATCCCAATCTGATTTCTCACAGGTTAAGTCTCAGAGTATTGCTTTACCTTGAATGGTGACAGGAGCTGTATATCCTAAAGGATCATAAAGGCTGTTTATGACAGACAGGGCACCCCTGCTGGTAAAGGGTTTTTCCTCAATGCTGACTTGGAAGGTAAAGGTGTCCGAATTTAAGTCCCAAAGCAGACCAAGGCTACGCTGTATAGGGAGAGAGTCAGTACCTAAATCTAAATCACTTAACTCATTTGAGTGTTAGGAAGGAAAGGCTCCCATTTACTCCCTGGCGTTAGAAGCAATTTGAGCAGGCGAGCATTCCCTGAGCTCTCTCTGAAGGAGGCTGATAGCAGCCTCATCTGTAGGTAGTGATTTTAAACAGTCATCCACATAAAAGTCCTCTTCTACAAAGTGTCTAACGTCTGACCCATATTCTGTTTCACCTTCCTTAGCAGAATGTCTGAGTCCATAAATAGCGACTGCAGGGGAAGGACTGTTACCAAAAATGTGTACCCGCATGCGGTAATCTAAGATGTCTTTGAAGGAGTCATTATCTCTAAACCAAAAGAATCTTAAGAAATTTCTGTGTCCCTCTTTAACAAGGAAGCAGTGAAACATCTGTTGGATGTCAGCCATAAATGCAACAGTGCCTTTGCGAAAGCATAGAAGTACTCCTAGGAGTCTGTTATTAAGGTCTGAACCTGGCAGGAGGACATCGTTTAAGGAGACACCCTCATGCTTGGCACTAGAGTCAAACATTACTCTAATCTGACCTGGCTTCTTTGGATGGTATACTCCAAATATGCATAGGTACCAGCACTCCTCTGAGTCAGTTAAGCTAGGAACTATCTCTGCATGGCTATTCTCAAATATTTTCTCCATGAAGGTAAAAAAAATGGGCTATATGCTTTAAATGAGGTGATATACTGCAGCATCTGGCATAGGGATTTCAGATCTATTATCAGGGATCTGGTTACATTACACTATAGTTGGTAAGGGCAAGCGTGTCTGACCATCTATTGACTCAACTTGGTAGCTAGTAGCCCTCCTCCCTGAGGTCTCAACAGTACCTGCACAAGTCTTTAGGGAGTAAGGAGAGCTGGGGCCCTTAATGTTGAACATATCAAAGAAGGAAGATCTTGCTAGAGATTTGTTACTTTGGTCATCTAGAATTGCATAGACTTGTATAGCTTTGTCCTTATGGCCTGTTGGGTATACCGTGACTAGGCAGATTTTTGAGCAGGACCTACCACTTGCAGACCCTTGCAGACCTTAGTACATTGTGAAGTAACTGTTGATGTATCTGTAACAGTGTCCTTTTCCTCCCCGCCATGCTTTTGTGTACAATTTGAGGTAAAGTTCATGGAGGTGACCCAAGGTGCAGGGTGGTGTTGTAATCTGTGCTGTCACATTCTGTGCATTTTACACTGACCTTACAGTCTCTGGCAAAGTCCGATGAACAGCACTTGTCGCAGATATTGTTCTCCCTGAGGAAGGCTTTACGGTCTTCAATGTGCTTTTCTCTGAAGCCTCTGCATTTGAGAGGAGGATGTGGCTTCTTGTGCAGGGTCTGCTAGGATCCTTGTCTTTGCCCTCTGGGCGAGAGAAGGTTGAAGGCCTGTAGAAGGAATCTGTAGAGGAAACATTATTTTTAAGAACCACAACTGGCCCTTTATGGCGCTTGAGACCAGAAGGAGTGGCACATGTAAAATCAAAGTTCGGATCATTTCTTATTTTTGCTTGCTGTTTTACAATGTCCACAAACACACTGAAGGAAGGGAATGATAAATTGTGAGTTTCTTTATATTTAGAGCCATGTGTGACGCATCATTATCATTGTAGGAAAGCTTTTGGACTACACCTGGCTTTTTGGACACACCTGGCTGTATCAAGGAATGTAAGCCCCAAAAAGTCTCCTTCTGCTTTGGCGACCTGCAGTTCCATTAGCAGGTCACTTACTTCTCTGATAATTCTTACCAGCTATTCTAGGGAAGTCATTAATTCTTCAAATAATGCATTTTCTATTGCCTCTACTGAGCCATAGCACTCCTCAAGTCTGTCCCAGATCATTCTAAGGCCTGTATCTTGGTAATTTATATTAATAGCTCTGATCCGTTTAGCATGTTCAGCAGACTAATTTCCATGCCATTTTACTAGGAGATCTAAATCCTCACTGCATGACAAATCTAAATCTCTGATTACATTTCCAAAGGTAGATCGCCAGGCTCTGTAGTTTTCTGGACGATCACTGAACTTTACAAGTCCTTCAGTAATTAGCTCATGCCGTGAAAGGAACTTGGCAAAGTCCATCGGACTTAGGAATCTCTGACTTAGGCCAGCCGGTGCCATACAGTTTTGATGCTGGAATGGAGGCTGGGTTCCTTGCTGAGCAGAGAAGTTTTTGTGGGCAGTGCCACAATGCTCTGTATTCTCCTGCTTACTGTGCTGCACTTCAAAGCTGGCTACCTGGTGCTTTGTATGGTATGTTTGTCTTGTCTCTCTGACAACATCTTTTGTTTCCTGTGCAGGCTGAAGGTCGCCAATTGGTCAGGAGTGTTGATAGAGGTAATCCGTTGTACGTTGTAGTGAATCCTGTTCTGGACTGAGTACGTTGCTGCGTCTGCTGTACTCACTGTTGGGGTATGCAGCTGCTTCTAGGGCATCTGCTCCACCTATGGCCGCTGCTGCTTCCTTCTCTACTGCCAGCTTCTCTAGGTTAACTTCCAGGAGGGCTCTATCTTTTTTTTATCTGCATTTCCTGTTCTGCAAAGGCGGTGCATGAGCGGTGCATGAGCAATAAAGGCTGCATCGCTGACAGATGATTTAGTAAAGCCACCTACTTGTGATTTTGTCTTATATGATGAAGACGCCTGGCTTTGTGACATTGTTTGACAGTTTAGCGGTCATAGGTTGTCGTTTGCAGGTAGTTGCGTTGACAGTAGTGGGCCTCTCTATAATCTGTGGCTTTCATCCACTTCCTGTTTACAACGTAATTTTACTGTCTTGTCTTCACAACACCTAACCCTGGGGTCTATGTGGAGCTCAACAGGCAGCTAAACACCCTCCTACAACTCAATAAATGAGACTAGGTTGAAGTCTGTAGGCCCCTGATGCTGACCTCGGTGTTGCTAAATGCCTTGAAATCATAGATAACTTTCTAAGCTTGTTTAATGCAATGATGTGCCAGGCACGTCATTGGTCGTTACCTTACCATTTGTGTCTGGCGTGCCTGACCCGTTATTGGACGTTAAGGAGATATGCAGTTTTTTGGTAACAGCAGTTAACTCAGATATGCAGTCAAATTCAGGTTCTTTTTTTTAGTCAAGATTATTCTATATAATTTTTCCATTTTACAGAGGGTGAGGAGAAAATGAATCGTTTTTTCATACGCCTCGTTTTTTTGTTAGGCTTACAAACCTTGCCATGTATAATGAACATAAAATTAATTGGCTTTTTTCATAAGTTTTTCATAAGGATCTTACATTTTCTTACATCAATTTTTTGTGTGAACTTTTAAAAGTTCTCTTTTGATTCTACATTATTCTTTCATATTTTTTCCACCCTATATAAGGTGATGAGGAGATTACTATAACTTTTTTATTCCCCTCAGTCCTTTTGGAAAGACTTTCAATGTTTATGAGGAATTCATGATCCCAAATACTTTGAGAGTGACAATTTTAAATTAGGATCTTAAAATTTATTTCATCGTATTTTTTTTCCATTTGTATTCTACCATATTATAAATGCATTTTCTTGTTAACCTCAATTTACTCAGATATCTGGTCAAGTTAGGCTTCTGTTTTTAGTCTAGGTTATTCTTTGTAATTTTTCCATCCTACCAAAACATGATGAGTGCACAGATCTACCTTTTTTTTTTTCATTTTTTGGGAAGAGTTACAATCTTTGTCAGGAACTTTTATTTTAGGCAATTTTTACATAAGGATCCCAAAATGCATATATTCCCCCATGGTTTGCCAATCATCCCCCTAAAATGACACCCCCTTCCCATACATATAACAACACCATCAACCTCAACAACAATACCAATCGGCAAAGAGCATACCGAGATGCACCTTTCCCACACCAGGTTCTGAGCCACAGACCAGCTCGAAACCACCAACACCAACCAAACCAGAAACACACTATTTCGTATAAACCAACCATTATTCTACCCCACCATACACTGACCAGCCCCAACACAAGGACAGCCCTTGACACCTCAAGGGGGCTGACTGCCCCACAAGAACAACGCTCTCTCAATACCCTTTTGAAATCCCAAATTCAAAATGTCCAAATCCACATCCGTCAAATGCACTCCATCTGACCGAAAGTACCCCGCCAACAACTTTTCCAACTACCGATGCCGCACTACCACTCCTTGCAGCTTTCTCACTAAACTGGCCACCAAATTATTTACCTTACCCCTACACCTGGCCACTACCTCATGATCCCTCGCATGCCTCCAATTCAGCCGCGGTATTACCTCCGACCACACCACCAAAACCTTGGGCAGCCTGTCTTAATTTCCTCAAATCCTCTTTCATATGCCTAACCAACTCCCACAGAAGAATCAAACCCAAATCATCCACCCTAGCATGCAACAATAAAATATCAGGGACTCTCTCCCTACCTAACAAATGAAATACTTCCCCATGACGTCCTTCCATCAAAACCCCCTAAAACCAAACCACTGCAACTTTAACTGTGCCTCTGGAAAGCCCAGTTGCTGACCACGGTCCCAAACTGCAGCTTTCCGTTTGGCCCAGAAGACATGAGAATGTCCCACAATCCACGCAACCAAACCTGCAAAAGAAGAAAGTTAACAACCGATAAAACATGAAACAGTGCCACCCACTATAACAAGAGCTCAGGGCGCAAATAGGACCAAAATCTCACCAATTCCCACCTCCCAATCTTCTTTACAATGTCATCCCCAAAACCCACCGTGTGTCCCAAACAGAACGATTACAAACAATGCTGAACCATCATGTATGAAAAATGGACCCCCAGCCTCTGGTCTCCGCTGCAAATACAACTGACATGCACAGGGCATATCACGCCCCCCTTAACGGATATAAAACCACCTCACAACCCCTCACCAACGTATCAGTCTGCACACCTGAAAAAACGACATTTGCAAACAACCCTTGCCTGCATTATTCTCACTCACCAGCTCCCAATCCTAAAAGCCCCCAAAAACCGTAAATGCCGCCCTAAATAAACTAGCCTCAAACAAAGTGAAACAGATTTGTTTGAGCAACTGAATAATCCTCATTAGCCTGTACACTGACAATGGCCTCCTCTGATCCGGCACCTTCCTCCTTTTCCAAAAACCCTTCATAGCTTGCCGGATCAAAAAATGCTTAGTCAGATCCCGCCACCCTTGACATTGAAAAAAGGCTAGCCAAGATGCAGAATGTTCTCAGACGGTTGCCAAAAGTCTTAGGAATCTTCCTATATCTGCGCTTTTTCTTCTCCTCCTCTTTCTTAACGTCTTTCTTGTCCTCCTTATTTAAATCAACCTGAACTGATAAACTTGGATGGGATTTTCCATCACTTAATTTTGTCAGGATTCAGAGGAAAATCTATAAAAAAAATTAGGTGTTTTTTTCTAATTTTCGCAAGTTCTTACTAAATTTCTCATTCTAAATTTTCAGCTAATCATCTAACTATGGTATCAAAAGAAAACTCTATCTCTCCCTGAAGAAACAATATATAGTTTACATGGGAAAAAGAAAAGAATCGCTGAATCGACAATCGTGCAAAAATGGCAAAATTGCTCCGGGACTTGAGGTACCAAAAACCCATGGGATTGAAGGAGTTAAATAAAATGTCATTTTGTTTTGATTCCCATTCTACCATATTATAAATGCAGTTTCTTGTTAACCGCAATTAACTCAGAGTATAAATCTACCTTTTTTCATTCCCCTCAGACTTTTTACAGGATTTACAGGTCCTGGTATATGCCACTGTCACACAACACCCCAGTATGTGCTCAGTAACATCTCCCGAGTACAGTGATACCCCCATGCATGGGTTTATGTAACTGTTTGGGGGCAAAAGGTCGACATTTGGGGCATGTGTATTTTTCAATCTTGAACTTTTGGTGATCCTGTCCCCATGCCCTATGTGGTACATCTTTGAGACGGCCAATTCAGTGTGCCCAATAAAACCATATATTTTTGAAAACTAAACACCCCAGGGTATTTCAAATGCTGGTATTTTAACCAGTAGCGTACCTAGCGTGGGACGGGGGGGGGGCAATCTGCCCCGGGTGTCGCTCATCAGGGGGGTGCCACGGGCTAGGGTGACCCTGATTCCCCGGATCCCCGGCAGTCTCGTCATTTTTTTCTTTTTTTTACGCGGAGGAGAGAGGGGGGCGCCTAGCTCGGCGCCCCTCAGTCTCCTTTGCGAGGCTTCTAACTCCGGTGTCGGCATGTCTTGCTGAGCGCCGAAATATGACGTCATATTTCGACGCTCAGCAGTGAAGCAGCGCAACGGCAGAGCAGGAAGACTGAGGCGTCGTGCTCCCACCGCATGACTTCTGAATGGTAAGTCCAAAACCTTTGGGGGAGAGGGTAGATAGAATGAGTGAATGTGTGGATGAATTGTCTGAATGAGGGAGATAATTAATAAGTTTATGAGAATGCATTAATGAAAGTGTAAATTAGTGAGTGACTA
>VKOC01032224.1:0-11389 GCA_009364415.1 Spea multiplicata | reverse complement strand
GCCCTGCCAGTGGGCTTCCTGCCGTCAGCCCACCCAGTGGGCCTCCTTACCTGCCGTGTGCCCCGCAAGAGGGCTTACCTGCCGTGTGCCCCGCAAGAGGGCTTACCTGCCGTGTGCCCCGCAAGAGGGCTTAACTGCCTAGAGACTACTGCCTTTACTTGCTGGTGATATCTGATATCAATACAGTACCTTTCCTCCGTATTCTGTTGTGCTGTGTGTTATTTCGCCTGTCCGTACCACATCACTTACCGTCATGCATCGTGGGGTGCAAACAGAACCCCTTGTATCCCCTGCTACTGGGCTCCTAGCCGACCTGCTTACCAGGGTCCTGACATTATCATTAATATATTTATCATTATTTATAATACTCCACAGCACTCTATACCTGGCTGCTCCTTCTCTGGCTGCCTGTCCTCCTTCCTCACGGTTGCCTCCAAACAGAAACAATACGCAGTGTGGAAAACTTTATTGAAGACGCAGCCTTCCCATACAGCACCGCAGTCCTACCACTGCGCAATGGAATGCGCACATAAGTTTTACAGTAGTTGGGCAGCTGCGACAAGCCCAAAGTAATTCATTATTTAGCAGGTGGCGATTTTTCGTTGTGCCCAGGGGAGGGCTGGATGCCCAAGGCCTGGGGGGCAAGTCTAGTCAAGTGGTCCCTTGCGCTACCAAATCAGCCCACCATCCATGCCCATCTTTTCCTGATTTTCTAACACATATTGATGTAATGTGATGGTATTGGGAGTTCATCAGTACACTAAAAAAGTAATCATACATGGGATGCCTGAAGCCACAATTTAGTGCCACTAATCATTTTTAATAAAATATGCAGATTAAAATAAAGTAAATAGCTTCTGAAGTAAGTACAAATTCAGGAGGGCGTTTTATCTTTGTATAAGTAAAAATCAACTAGTTCAATTTATCCCTACAGTAAGTACAGTAAGTGCCAGGAAACAGATGACCAAATACACACCAGACAGGCTCGGACACCCGCATTAGTACAGGTTAATCTACACAAAGCATAAAAAATGCTTCCCACACTGGTTTGTGTGTTTTCCCCCTTATATATTGATGCTCCAGCCAGGGGCCCCTTTAGTTTTAATGTATTCCCCCCCTACCCCTGTGTATTGCCTCATGTGTATTTGTGCCCCGACACCCTTGTGTATTGATTTATGTGATGTCCCCAGCCAGCCCCCTTGCCGTTGTGATTGATTCCCCCTTCGTTACTGGTTAATTTACCATGTGTATGCCCCCAGCCACCCACCCCCTTTGTGTATTGATTTATGTGATGCCCAACCACCCTGTTGTGTACTCCCCAGCCGCCCCTTTTTGTATTTATTCTCCCAAGGCCACCGCCTTGATTAAAACTTTGAATTGGTACTTAGAGGCCCAAAACGTGCCAAGAAAATGTCCCCCACACCATTACACCCCCAACACCAGCCTGAACCGGTATTACATGGCAGGATGGATCCATGCTTTCATGTTGTTTAATCCAAAGTCTGACCCTGCCATCTGAATGTCGCAGCTGTAATTGAGACTCATCAGGCCAGGCAACATTCTTCCAATCTTCCATTGTCCAATTTTGATGAGCCTGTGCAAATTGTAGCCTCAGTTTCCTGTTCTTAGCTGACAGGGGTGGTTTGGTCTTCTGCTGCTGTAGCCCATCTGCTTCAAGGTTCACTGTGTTGTGCGTTCAAAGATGGGATTCTGCATAGCTTGGTTGTAATGAGTGGTTATTTGAGTTACTGTTGCCTTTCTGTCATCTCGATCCGGTCTGCCTGTTCTTCTATTGACATCAACAAGGCATTTTTGTCCACACAACTGCTGCTTACTGAATATTTTCACTTTTCCGGACCATTCTCTGTAAAGCCTAGAGGTTGTGCGTAAAAATCCCAGTAGACCTTTACTTTGTCTCTCACCAACTTACCGGTGCTTCTGACTCCCTGGTGGCAGCGTGTAGACGTCTACGCGATTCACGTAAACCTTACGCTGCAGCCAGAAATGTGTCCATCGTGCAGACCTTCCCCGGCTGTCAGAGAGAATTCCCCGCACCGGGGACAACCCTCGCTGCTAGCCGCACCTCCTTCTGGCTGCAGTGTAAGACGACTCTGATTATAAGATGAGGGGCATTTGCTCTGAAAAAACCTTGTCTTATAATCAAGCAAATACGGTATTAATAGTAGCCACTGCTGACAATATACATAAATATTAGACCCTGCTGCCAACACATTTTATATTAAAAAAAAAAATTGGACCCCCGCTCCATGCTCCCTAGCATGCAATCACTCCCTCCACTCCCGCACCAAAAAATAAATAAAAAAAATTGCCACACTGACTGCAGATTAGTCAGTGCAGTATTTCCTCCTTCTGACCCTACCATGACATTGAGAGGTCCTCTCTCCTGTAATCATCCCAGTGTCCCCTCATTCACTAAGCCATTCCTTTCTTTTACTTACTCCCTGTAGTTCAGGTATAGATCAAATAAACACATGAAATAGCACTTGCATGTATAGATCAACTGAATAAGACACACAAACCCTGTATTTGCAGGTAAACATAAATAATGTATGGAAACATAGCATAGCAGGTATGGATCAACACATTAACACACAAAACACAGCTTTGCATTTATAGATCATTTGGAATTCACATGTGAACTCAGCATTGAAGGTATAGATCAAATAAACAGAATCAGGCATACAAATCATGTATTTACCGGTATGCAATAATAATGTATGGAAACATAGCAGGTATAGATCAACAGAACACACAAACCCAGTATTGCAAGTATAGATCAACTGGAAAGCATGTGTAAACACTGCACTGAGGATATAGATCAAATAAACAACACATGGAAACAGCACTGCAGGTATTGATCAACTTAATAAGACATACAAACCCAGCTTTTCAGGTATAAATCAATTGGAATTCACATAGATAAAACCCTAAATTGCAGGCATAAATTCATACTCTCACTCATTCAGATAATTCACCCACACATTAATTCAGACTCCGGAAATGACATCATATTCCGGCGCTCAGCATGAAATGCCGGCACCGAGGCCCAGTTAGAGGAGGAGAGTGAGGGGCGCCGAGCGGTTGCTGAAAACTTATTCATGAGCGAGCGATTGGTGCCCCTCTCTCTCCTCCGTGTCAAAAAAAAAAATAATAAAAAAAAAATACAGCATTTCAATTCCGGGACAATGTATTGTCCCGGATTGAGGCTGCCCGGGACTTTGCGTCCCATTGCAGTACTTCCCGGGCAATCTGGGACATGTGGTCACCCTACACTATAGTTTTGACCTAAATAAATTTGTTTTTAAAGAAGGCATACCTGGCTAGTACATATGCAGTTCAGTTACATGGGGAAATCACCTATGCAATCATCCTACTTTCCCCATGAAAACAATCTAGTGTGAAAATCTTGGGCACGGCCACTTTATTCACCTGAGACAGGTCAGCTGCTTGGCACGCATGCGCTGAGGGAACAATTTCATGCGAAATGGTGGGCGGGTTTCATGGGGTTGCGTCACAGGGGGGGTGGGAATGGACTCCTGCTGCGCGCTCCCGAAGTGACAAGTCGTAAGTGTGCACGCGGAGGTGACGGTGCCGCCCCGGATACACCGAGTGACGGGGTCCTGGGAAACAGGAGAAACCACGGTGATAGGGAGAACCACAGAACGGGTGAGGAGTTATTCGGAAAGAGACGGCTTTCGGGAGTACCAGGCCTGCAGGATGATGTGAAAGTTGGAAGAGTAGCGACTGTCACTATGACTGTGGGATTAACACATATACAGGAAAGTGAGTGAGTGCGAGAGACGTCCCTGGGGGTCACACTAAGTGGGTCATAGGCACATACATAACCTGTGCGTGAGAGAGAATGACCGTGTGAGTGGGGCTCTAGTCGGATAATTACCAAAGTAACCCTCGGATACTGCGTGCGCTGCAGGAGCCCCAGGGAAGGAATATGGATTTATGGTGCGCTCACTGAAAATATGGGGCAGAAAAGTTCTTGCGGTATGAGACAGCCAAGAGTGACTTTAACTCTTCACGTGCAAAGTTGTGAGTGTGACTCACTTTCAAAGATTGAAAGGTGGTTGAATAGGACAGACTCACAATCTCAAGTAATGGTTGACAGGGTCACAATGTAGCCAGCATTTAGTGATTATTAATATAATGGTAGTGCAAAATGGTGCACCATAAGAACCAGTGTTTTATTTCATGTTCTAAGACATTTTGGAGTTGTGTGTACAAAAAAAGTCTAGTTCAAGGTTCAAAAGTTATTCTATCACTATAGCAGCCAATGAAACGGTCCTGCTGATTGGATGACTGAGGTGCCATGGTAATGGATTTATTTTTGAAGGTGACACCTTTTATTGAACCAACAGAGAAGAAGATGTAGAGTGGAATCTGTTGGCTCAATAAAAGGGATCACCTTTTGTCTTGGACCTCCACGGCTATAATCATTTTAAGGGCCACGTTTCAAAATTTGCACTAGACCCGCTTTTTTTACATTATCTCTGTCATGTATAAACAGCGGTTCTCGCCAAAGTGGCGCAGTGCGCACGTTATTTTATATGCAGTGGCATCATATTTCGTACACTGTGTTTCTGTCTGGTGTCTTGAATTCAGATAAAACAAACAAACAAAAAAGTGGTTACAGATCCGTAATAGAATGGCAGGGTCTTGGGGAAAAGGTTTTGTCGAACGTCACGGGGGAAACGTAAGTATGGCAGCAGTGGACATATTTAAAAAGCAAGACGTAAAAGAAAAAAAACAAAAAACACGCAGCTCTTGACTGTACTGTATGTATGTCCAGCTGCTTTGCAGCAAGGATGGTTTACTCAATAACTCGTGGACAGTATCTGCTGAGCTAAAGTGTTAATGGCAGATTAGTTTAGAATACATATTCAAAGCCTCATTACCCATGGCGTGGTCAGAACTTTGCTCCTTAATTTGTAGAGCAGCTTTCTGCCGTCAAAATAATTATTCAGTTAAAACTTATTAATACCCTGACAAAAGAAGTGCTTAATTCCCTTAATTAGCAACTTGAATGTTCTATGCATGTAACAATGTTTTCTTCTAGAATGTACAGGCGAATTAAGAGTTAAAAGTGGAAGTTGCACTGTTCTAATTACCCACATCTCCCAGTGTCTGCTATGCTCTCAGCTGATGCAAAGGAATTTACTGGGTGTTCCAAATATCTTTCAGTCTTTGTCTGTAAAAGTTTCTGGCTGGCAGTTTTTTTTTACTTAACGCTATTTTCCATGTTTATTATGAAGCTCTTAGAATCAATGATGTCATTTGTCTAAAACACTGACTTTTTGTAGTTTAAAGGCCATTGGTAAACTCTGTTGCTCATCCATCAGAAGCGCTATAGCAAATAGACACAAATAGGTCGATAGAAAGTCACTTTTATAGACTGGACGTTTGGATTGCGTGGAAGGGGTTGCTCCAGGGCTATGATGTTAACGGTTTAAGAAATATGAAAGGCCCCCTTGTTATATGTAGTAAACCTTTTCTGAAGGCCAGTTTTTCTTACATCGTGTTTTATATTCTCGTCTTGTCCAAGTTATTTCTCTGCGGTGAATAATGCAGGGAAAACATTATACCAAAAAAAACAAATATATATTAAGGTTTAATGCTAAAGATATTTAATCGGTACATGAACAAAAAATACATTTTTGGCAAATACATGTTTATTGCTGTACATGTACAGTATTGAGCAACAATGTTCCAGAATATGGGAACAAGCCAGAGATTAATAAATGTACCCTTGAAAGAGCTTTGTGCTACTATATTGGCAATGAGGGAAAGTACAGAAACATTTGCTTGTTATATTTTTTTCTTGCATCCAAGTGTATACTTCTTTAAATAATTGATGTCTCTTTCTGTAGGTGACTCGCCATTTAATCCTCATCCCAAACTTGGAGATCTTCCTGATGCTATTGTCATTGGTGGATATTTCAGATGACCTTACATCATACTGCTGCAGATGAAGTGTTGGAATTGGAAACAATTAAAATGAGTTGGCTTTGAAAATTAAGTCTCATGAATGAATGTTGCCGGTTTTGAAAAACAAAATATAAATTCTTTTGCTCGTACTCTGAGGATTCTAAAAGCGTATCAACCTTGCCCAGCTTTTCAGTGTCCTGTTGAGCTGGTTTTGCACTGGTTTGATCTGCAGGAGACTCGCCTTTTGTGCCTCTCTGCATTGTTTGTTTTGTACAAGGCTCCCTGTACGTTTGCAGGAGCTTTAGTGTAAATGACTGAAGGCATGAAGGCAATGGTTACGGGCACAGTCTGAAATATTCCCCCTGGGATTGTGGAGAGAGGGTCAAGATATGGCGTCCCGAGAGAGGCTGTATGAATTGTGGATGCTATATTGCAGTAAGGTAAGTGTTCCTGAACCAACTAGAAGTAATAGTAGAAAATCTTGCATTTTAGTTCACATAAATAATTATTAACCCCTTAATGACAATAGACGGTCTGGGCACGTCACCTGAAAACAAAGGGTTAACGACAATTGAGTTGCCAGGACTGTCATGACTTCAGACTGGTGCAGAAAGCGTTCTACGTTTGCTTTCTGCACCCAAGCGGTGTTGCTGCAACACCGCGATCGGCATCAGGGGCAACCTCCACGGGGCATCATCACAGACGCCCGTTTTAAAAGAGTTCAACTTCAATGCCTCGGTCACGGTCTGTGAGCGGGATTGAAAGTGGCCGGTGCCTTATGAAATTAAAGGGGCCGGCTCGCCGCCCAATGGCCATGCCTCAGTACTTCGTCCCACATATTTAATTTCATGAACGCCAGCCTCCACCCGCTGCTCCCACCAGACAGTCAGAAGCAGTGGTAAGTCGTGGGGAGTGCCCCATGAAATGCCTTTTAACTCCCTTTGTGCCACTCTGCCTCCAGGAATGCCTTATATGCCACTCTGTCCCATGATATGCCTTTTAACCCCCTATATGCCACAGTGGCATATAGTGGTATAAAGCATTTCTGGAGGCAGAGTGGCATATAGGGGGTATAAGGCATATCATGGGACAGAGTGGCGTATAGGGGGTTAAAACACATATCATGGGGCAGAGTGGAATAAAGGGGGGTATAAGGCATCACTGTTGAAGGAAGGAGAGACACCAAACGTTGGAGCGAAAGTGGTGTTTTAGAGACCAGCTTTTTTCATCTAATTAAAGTGTGGCTGGCGCTGCGATTGTGTGAACACCAAACTTAATAGTGCATTAATAGTGCATATATTGTTGGAAAACTGCAGTGGAGACTTAGGCAACTGAGGAGGGATTCCCTCAGTCTGCTGCTGTTTGTAGAAAAGGATGCTGGAATTGCAGAAAGGACCCTGTTGCATCTCCCTAACATCTTTGTAGTTGTGCTAAGCCAATGTAGAAATATGGTGCTGTTCTATAATATTGGTCTAGAATTGTTTATAGCCAATTAACTAAGTTTCTTGATTCCATCTCCCTACTTGACCCTCTTCAATCTGATTTTCGCCCTTGACATTCTACTGAGACCGCCCTTACTAAAGTTACATATGACCTACTCACTGCTAAAGCCAAGGGCCACGACTCTATGCTAATCCTACTGGACCTTTCTGCTGCCTTTGACACTGTGGACCACCCTCTTCTCCTTCAAACTCTTCATGCTTTTGGTCTCTGTGACACTGTTGTCTCCTGGTTCACTTCCTACCTCTCTGATTGTACTTTCAGTGTCTCCAGTAACACTTCCCCTCCCCTCCCCCTCTCAGTCGGGGTACCCCAAGGCTCAGTCGTAGGACCCCTTCTGTTCTCGCTTTACACTTTCACACTTGGCAAATTAATCTCATGCTTTGGCTTTCAATACCACCTGTATGCTGAAGACACCCAGATCTATCCATTCTCTCCTGATCTCTCTCCCTCTGTCTTAGATCGTGCAACTAACTCGCCTCTGTCTCTACCTGGATGTCTGCAAGTTTCCTGAAACTCAATCTCTCCAAAACCGAACTTCTCATCTTCCCTCCCTCCAATGCTAAGATTACCCCGTCAGTTTCCCTCAATGTTAATGGTGCTATCATCTCCCCGTCTCCTCATGCCCGCTCTCTTGGTGTCACCCTTGACTCCGACCTTTCGTTCACCCCCCACATTCAGTTTGTCTCTAAAAACTGTCCCTATCTTAAAAACATTGCCAGCATCCGTCACTTCCTAACATGGCATGCCACTAAGGCCCTTGTCCATGCCCTTATTATCTCCCGCCATGATTATTGTAATTCTTTCTTAGCTGGTCTCTCTCTCAACCGTCTCACCCCTCTACAGTCCACCATGAATGCTGCTGCCAGGCTTATCTTCCTCTCCCATCGCTTCACTAACACCTCTCCCCTCTGTCAGTCTCTTCACTGGCTGCCCTACACTGTATTTGATGCTATACAGAAGTTGAATTATTGTTCAGAGTACAAACATGGTTTGAGATTTAAATCCATTCAATCATACAATAACATTGATGGGGTTGGTACTAAATACATGCCATTGCAATGCCACTGGTATTTAGTACCATGTGCTTAGATACAGCTGAAATCTTTTCTTAGGTTTCGGGCACCATGTTTATATATTGTGGTAAGCTTGCTACATACCAAATGGAAAATGCTTAGCATTGCTATCATATTATCTGGTGTTGTAAAGATTTACTTTTTTCTTTCAGTTCGATCGTCGTGATTCTCTCTATTTCATCTAGAACAGAGATCTCTGTTGTTATTTATTGGCTTTTACTAGGTCAGATTGAAGATGCTTCTGGTCTGTAATCCCAGATTACCAAATTATATAACTGATTTGTTCCCTTTTTGAATTATATTATATTAAATGTAATATAATTTAATTGCTTATTTCACTTTACAGTAATGGATTATTTCATCTTGGAGAGACTATGATCTGTATCAATAGGTGCAAAATTAGCTTAGCAGCTTCTTCTCTTGCATTCCTAACATACCTCATGTAGAAATTCACGGTGGGGCTTGGTAAATTAGCAAAGAGTTACAATTTTATGTTTAAGGAACAGACATGTAAGAAAAAATTAATGTGAGTATCCATTTGATAGATTGTGATGCAATCTGCATATCCAAAACCTTGGGCTGCTGGTTTTCCTGGAGAATGGGTTTGAAAATCACTGCTCTAATGTGTTTGATAATATTTTTTTTTTAAAAATGACCTTGGATAAAAATACAGGATTATCTTGTGCTACTTTATCGCTAGGCTTATTTAAAGCCATAATTCAAAAGAATAAATTACTTTTTTAAGTGAAAGCAACAAATTTACGCTATACATCTCACACTTGGGTTGACATTCTATCCAAGAAAAAGTTAGGAAACTTAGATGCTGGATCTCGAATAATAGGTGCACCCGTCATCATACGTTTATTCGTTTAATCTAAGTTAGCTGCCCTTGCATTTTGGGGCTTCTTGCCAGTATTCTGTTTTTTGTATCTTTTTTTTTTTTTTTATTACTTGTATTTTTTTTAAATGTCCCATCACCAGTGCAGTCTGCATTAAAATCAGTTTCCTACCCACCATTGAACCTTGGGAATGCCAGGTCCATTTCATATGTAACTTCAATCCCACTTGGGATTTATGGAGCTAGCGTACTTATAAATGTGTAGGATGCCCCGAAACATTTCCACAGGGCAGCTTGTTTAAAGGTGTAAAAGGATGTGTGTGTGTGTGTATATATATATATATATATATGTACACATTTCTTTTTATGAGGTTCTATTTATCAGAAAACAAAGATAGATGTCTGAACAATAACATATGTTAGGTGAACTGGGAAGAGGAATTCTTTTTAATTATTAGCTTGGTTATTCATGGCTCAGTAGTTCCTTGTAGACGGTTGCACAAAAAACAAAGCAGGCGCATTATATCTGTGAAACAGGGTCAACAGGTAACTCCATCTACCTAGCAATTAACAGTGGTTAATATATAATCCTTCTTTTCATTGCCAAAAAAGCAACGGTAGTCTATGGTAGAGAATGCATTGTTCTCTCCTACCTGATATACTTTTTTTCACATGACTTTCAGAGACTTTGTTTACAACAGTCATGTGTTTTTGTTTTAGGAAATTGACCTACATATGCAAATGATTGATTTCACTATGTGTGCACATTACACACAGTAGGAGCTTAGACGGTGGGAGGCTATTTTATAGGGTAGCCTTATAGCTTCCAGATTCTGTTTGGGACAGATTGCTCTCCTAGTGGCTTAGTGGAATTGACCAGGAGAATTACACCCTGGCGTCTCCATTAACCCCTTAAGGACAATGGGTTGTCCTTAAACCCATTAAAAACAATGCACTGTGAGCCCATACATGTACGGGCTTTGTCATTAAGGGGTTAAGTGAACTGTGGGCCATGGAACAGATTGGACATCTGACTAGAACCCCCCTTTCTCCTTTGATTGGACAGTCTATGTGCGTTAATGATATACAGAAACAAATATTTTATTTATAAGTAATTGTTACATGTGTGTTATGTTTTAAGCTGTTTTGAATTATACACACTGGACATAGTTTTATTGGGGTACATTCTTCTGTCATAGGGCCATGTAAGTGGGCTGTAAATTGATATATATATATATTTTATTAGCTGCCCCCCCCATAGAATGAAGCAAGGAGTCATGGCTGAATAAGTGTAAATACAATGTTTAACCAATGGAATTGGAAACAGCGGAAATCTGAATCAGAGAACAGTGCTTCTTGTTTGCCTTTTGCACATGTATATACTTTGCTCTCATAATGTCTGTTACTCTTTGCTGTTTGCATGTTGCTAATATGATCGTCCCAGAATTATTTTGTATCATGAACAAAGTCGCTCAGCACTCCAGTAGTTAAGTGAGGTGTGTTTAATTTAACAACAAGGGCAACGTTTCGACCTTACAAAGACCTTAAGGGGTCTATTCAATAAAGGGAGGGGTTGCAAAGAGTTTTGGTTTCAGCTCCTTGTTGTCGCTATACATTATGAAGGGCTGCAGGGATATCTTGGCCCTGTATGATTTATAGACAAATCAGTGAGATTTCTGCAGTGACAGCTCAGCCTTTGTTGCAGGAGAAACATGCCAGTGTTGCCCTTTATAATCAATAGGTGAGGTAAGGAAGATGAAACCAACAGCACTCCCTTTAAATGGTAAACTCTTGAGAAATTAATATATTTTCTCAAGGTCCACAATATTATGATTGTACAGACTTCCATCTGTCCTCAAGTGGTAAATTATTAATCCAATAAATTGATTCTTATTTCTCATGCAGTAGTGTTTTATGCCTGTTATGGGGTTTTGCAGGGTCATTATTGTCCATTAGAATTTTCATTCTCTTGTATTTAGTATCTCCTCCATTTTGGTGGCAGATTGTCAGCCTTTCA
>VKOC01032189.1:0-10780 GCA_009364415.1 Spea multiplicata | reverse complement strand
CCTGGGAACTCGCGGGGTTTGACCCCGAGTCTCAGGGTTTTCGTCCCCGATCTCAGGGTCTTATGGTGAAGGGGCAGATTCTCAGGACCACACAGTCTGGAAGGGACTCCTTCTTATACTACACGGCTGGGATCATATAATATATATATATATATATATATATATATATATATATAAAAATTCCTGCATTTGCTTGCGCATAGCAATATATATATATATATAAAATATATATTTTTTTCTATATACACATGTGCATGTATAAACATAATATAAACATGTACAAAATATAATGGAAGGTGAGATATATTGTAATTCTGTGTCTCTCATCTTGAATGTATAAAGAGACATGTTCCTTCTTGTGTTACCTTCTGATTCTGTGAAGCATAGAAGATGTTCAATTATTTATAACGTATATTATAATAGGGAGCCCCCTATCCTGCACCTGAGTGTAAATTACCTTCTCTGCAGACGGTGTCAACAATTCTGGCTCCTAGCGTTCATTATGTAGAAAAAGAACTCGTTTTGGAAGAAGAGAGGAGAAGAAGAAAAGATTCTGAAGATCGGTAAATCCTTTCTCTCCATGAAGACGAAATCCCAATAAACAAAGGTTTTCAGAGAGAGCGAGGATCAGAAGGGCCCCCTTTCCTCAAACCCTACAAATCGATGATGGAAACGACATTATTATTATAGTTATTAGATTCTACATCTGAAAATTTTGCTTAAATATTGCGGTATTTGCTACCATGAAGAACATCAATTTCTTGAAGACATCTACAAATATGTAAGAAAGAACATTATTTTAGATTCTTCAATCCTTGGCTTTAAATTCATCTTCTGTCAGCAGTTTCCAAAGACGTTGGTTGAAAATCATAAGCTTTAGAGAAGAATACCTATTTCATTACTAAAATTTTAGTTTTTGCCCCCAAAATATAATGTTTTCAGACAGCTGCATATCAGCCATTTGTATGATTCGTGCTCTGTTATCTGACCCCCAATCTACTAATCTCCTTATGATACTGCCTGTGGGGAACAATAGAATGACTCAGTCTTAATCACCCAGCCAGACTCTCTGACTAATTAAAGTCTATGGAGGAACGGACTTCATTTGCATCGCCATAAAGCATCAGCTCAGTGTGGTGTTTGAGCCGGGAAATTCACCCAAAATATCACATGACTGACAGCGACGGCGGCTCCCGATGCAGATTAAAGGCTGCAAATATGTACCCAGTTTAATAGAAATGTGAGCAGTTTGAAAAAAGCTATAATTTAAAGCTTCAGAGCAAAATACAAAATAAACTTCTGTCATTATATGCAAATCCGCACGAAAAATAAGGGAAAAAAAACATTTTAAGCAGGAGAACAATTTAAAGGAAATACATTTATTCAGCAATTTTAGAGGAAATTTCTAACAGGGTAGTTAAATATTATGTGATGTAAATGTTTATATCTCATAATATCAGTAATTTTAGTTTTTTTTCCTTTTTATCTTTACTGTAGTTTCTTTTATTTTTTTTTTACTTGAGAGTAAAGAGAAAAAACAGGGATGGAAGTGAAATTAGTTAGTAAAACCGATGTATATAATCCATTAGCTAAATGAGAAAGAAGAGAGGACGTTAATAGCCTCTGCGTGTGTTTTGGGGCAATTAAATGTATAATCAGGTGTACAGATTATCTATTCCAGTTCTTAAATTGTCTCATTTGAAATCTTTTCTTTTATTATACATATATACACTATATGGACAAAAGTATTGGGACGCCTGACCATTTCAGGGACTTGATGACATCACATTCTAAATACAGAGACATTAATACGAAGTTGGTCCCCCCTTTGCAGCTACAACGGCTTCCACTCTTCTGGGAAGGCTTTCCAGTAGATTTTGGGGAGTTTCTTTGGAAATTTGTGCCCGTTCATCCAGTAGAGCGTCTGTGAGGTCAGCACTGATGTTGGATGAGACGCCCCCCGGCTCGCGATCCCCGTTCCAGTTCATCCCAAAGGTGTTCAATGGGGTTGAGGTCAGGGGTCTGTCAGGCCACTCAAGTTCTTCCCTAATATAAAGGGGGGGCAACATATAAAGGGGGGCCAGCTTAATACTACAGTCTATGTATTGAGAATGTGATGTCATCAAAGTCCCTGTTGATGTCACGGTGAGACGTCCCAAAACTTTTGTCTATGTTTAAGACCTGATGCTCTGGTGTCCACATACTTTCGGTCATATAGTAGATTTTGTTTCTAGGGCTCCAGCGGGTCATAAAGCTCTATCACATAATGGAAGAAAAACAGTATTTTAATCATTTTTTTTTCCAATTTCATTCCTACAGAATCCGCTGAACCCGACCATCTCTCCAATACTTGAGCACAAATATTATAGAATTTTGATAACATTGATGTTGACTTTCTTTTGGCTCAAGTAGACGACAGATATTTAAAAGAGATGTCAACAAAATTGAACACTGAAATTTGGAGATTCAAAGCCACTGCGCTCAGAAATAAAATATCACAGGTGGCAGATAATTCGGGGTATTTTCAACGCAAAAAGGTGCAAATTGCAAGCGTGGCAGCTTACCTTTGATGTTGATATTAGACTCAGAGTTGCTATCAAAGAACATCTCGGCTTTGAAGTCAACACAATCTCGACTTTCTCTCTGGATCTGGGTGGCTACTGATAATTTATGCAAGGAACTTAGTAAGAGGCAGGATCGCCCGTGAATAATAAGCAGAAACATTTTTTAATTCTGCCTTTTCCATGTTTTTTTTTTTTTACACTTTTTTTTCCTACGGTGTTTTATTTTGTGTTGTCATATTTTATTACCGTTTGTTACAAATTTCATCAAGGTTATGAGACAGATCTTATTATCAAAGAATTTTCTTATGAGGCTTCCTTGATTTCGCATGAAGTGGAATCTGTCGTTTCAAAAATGATTTTAATCAACAGAACATAAAAAAAAAAACTTAATGCTTTGTTGGAAATATTAAAAATATTTAGCTTTTTTTTTTAAAGGGGAACTGCCACACACACAGCATTTGGCCAAAAATGTTGTTATTGTAACTAATATAATAGTACAATATATTGATAAAGTGTAATTTATTTATTTTTTACTAACAAAAGTTAAGGATTATAAATTTGTGGTGAATGGTGGCAGAAGTGGGATATCGATTAATATATATTAATGGATAGCTTCTGTGGCTAGGTGTTACTACCTTACTCATCCAGCTATAATATTTGTAATGCTATGACCATTATATTAGTGATAAGAAAACACAGGGTGCAACATGCTTGAATTTTAGGAAATACCTGCTTAACCACAGGTGGCATGAGTGACAGATGTCTTCGGTAAGATCGCCTTACATCCTGGCTTGAAGTCCTTGAGGCTTTGTACTCTTGTACCCAATAATCATTTTCAGCTTTAGAAAACAGTAGGGGAGAAAAGAGAGACAGAGCAATTTGCTTCCTAAAGGGACTGGCCAAACTAAAAAGGGTCACTTGGGTGTTATGAATCTTGAGCTTGCATAATTGTGATCCATGGTTGTCAGGATTTGGGTTATTCCATTAAGTACGAAGCTTGTTAACAGTAAGAGTGTTACTATTTACCCCTAACTGGGGTCGTGGAGTCGGAAAAATGGCAAATAAAGAATTTAATTTAAAAAAATTCGGCAAAAAAATCTCCAACTTACAAAGTGGGAAAAAAAAAACATTAAAGCATCACCCGGTGTCTTGATTTAGAAATTATGAACAAATAAAAAATGACTAATATTTCATACAAAAAGCAATTATTGTGAAGAATTACAGGCGTCTGAAGAAGTTCGAGGGCTCCCTAATATATCTGCAATTAGCGCTCTAACTCCGTCGCTGTGACTTCTCGCTGCTTCCTGGATACGGCGACCCAATATAGGGGATAATTACACAAAACTAAAGGGGGTTACGCATGAAAAGTTAGCAACCGTCGAATTGGTCTAGTAATCGGGAACATTCTACTGGTTGCTATGGTAATAGAACCATCTCTGGGCTTTTTTAAAAGAAAAAAAAAACTCCAAGATGGATGAGTTAGATTTTTATCTTTTCTGCAGAATGGACAAGAAATTGGGGGGGGGATAATATATTAAAATTATCTTAAAATAACAATGAGACAAAATATTAAGTGACATCGCAACCTCAAGATAAAAGACTGCTTTTTCCACCGTAAAATATTGGATTGGTAATTCTTAGCGAGGTAGTGTTAGTGGCCAGTGGCATGATATTCAATCCTGGGGCCCTCGGTAGGCCGTGTTGAGGGGCCCCTCCTCAAGTATGTATCATGTTTTGGACATTAATGGCTGTGTCCTGGAACATGTTATTGAACACGTGAGACTAGCGACTGTTTATACCGATTTATATTATGGAGGAAACAAACACAGATTTGCAAAAGATGAACCAGTGGTATGTTAAAGTCTATTCACTAAGAAGTGGAGTGGCCAGTTGAGTATAAGTGTTGAAGAGACTGACGGTCACGTTGTCTCACATGCTAACACTCGCAGCACTAACCTCAAACCCCAACCCAAAACCCTAAACCCAACCCTAACACTCAAACCGCATCCCCAACCCTAATCTAAGCTACGAACCCAATTCCCAACACTGACCCTAAACACGAACACTAACACCACATCCACAACCCTGACCTGAACACCCAACCATATCCTCAACCCTCACTCTTTAACTCAACTTGCAGATTCGACCATTCGTGAGTTGATTGCGAGGGCTTGAGAGGGTACATGACTATACATTTTGTGAGATTCAGGTGAGGGAGTGCGAACTCAATGTCAACTTTCATGTCCTTATCTGAAACTTGCAAATACACACTAAAAAAACAATGAAATTTAAAAATAATAAATTAAAAGAAACAATTGTGATTCCCTGGAACTCCCTAATAACCAAGGGGGGCGATGATTGCCAACCTCAATCCCCAATTCGGAAAAAGACACAAGGACCGTAAATGTTTTGGTATTCAAGACAGGAGGAAAAAAAACAAGGCTACAGACATTAGCTATTTCATAAAGGTCGTGTTTTCATACAAAATGTGAATAATTTATAGTAATCTCGCAGCCCTTGTGCAATTACGCCTCTTGATCTCCTGATTGCACGCAATAAAACAATAACGTTTCATTAATTAATGATTGGAAAATATTTTGTCAGCCATTCCGAGCCTCTCTGCAAGATGCATATTTATGAAAAAAAAGGTTTTGTGAAGCTCAATATTTCAGTGCTCAAGTTACATAGAGGCATTCTTCATAGAATTTCACCACATGGGCGCGGGGGCCAACCTAGAACGATGAGACATCAATGCAAAAAAAGAGACATCAGTCTAGAAATAAGAGACAGGGTCGTTTTGCATGTCACGCAAAAGAAGCTATAATTTCTTGGATTAATAAATGGGAAAAAAAAATATATAAAAAAAAAAATAAAACAAAACAAAAAAAAATGTAAAATGGAACGGAAAAGCATTAACAGAATGTTAAAAAAGCCAGTCTTCTCCAGCCTGTAGTCTAGGTGTGGATGAGACAAGGTCTAGAGGCGCCTCCTTGGGTCTCAAGTCTTATAAGTTAAGAAAGGGGGTTCGACCTTTGACCTCACCCAGATATTTAAAAACAAAGCACTGACATTGCAAATCAAAAAGTGGAAGCCACGTGCATTGTGGAATATTTTATGTTCTTATTACAGAAACTGTCAGAAAATTATTTCGGAAAACTATTTCTTAAAAATTACCCATTTTTTTTTAAAATGTGTATTTTAATTTATTTTCTGCGTCTATGGAATAACATAGGGAAAAAAAAGTATAAAAATGAAAATAAATAAATATATATTTTTAAACTGCCAACAATGTTTTTAAATCCAGCAATGAATGTTTTTAAATCCCAGTCACATCTTATTGTGAATATTCTTGTCTCGTTTTGTATTAAAGCTTCTTCTTCCCCCGACAAACTCTTTGTTACCCAGAGCCGACGTCATTCCGCTCGCCTTATTATTCGCTGATTGCCTCATTATATAGTAATCTTGTTATTTTCCTTTAATTGTTTTCATTATCCTGCTTTTTGTTTTTCTCATTATTCAGAATAAGGCTGTTTTGATTATGTTGGCCTCATTATCTAATGCGAGGATTGTTTTGTTGGGTCTATAAGTAATTTTAAAACGTTTAACTGTTTCAATGTTTGCCACCCGAATAAACATAATCATGGCTCGATTTGCATTTCAAAATAGTTGTCTTAGGTGCAAGAAAAAGACTTTCCTTCTCCATGTTTCCATCTAAGAAAAAAAAGAGATATCTTGAGTTTGCCGGCAGATCGGCCCCCATTCGGCCCGTCTGTCTGCCTGTAAGTCAAACCCTCGCATCAAAAGAAACATTGTTATTAATTGAATGAGAAAACGCCATTGAAGATTTTATCTTTTTTTTTTTAAAAAAAAAAGTGTTAATTACGGTAATCTCAAAATACAAAACTTTTGTGTAGAAGACTCGTGGATTTTTTTTATTATTTTTTTTTCTACTTTCTGGTTGTTGTTTAAGCATTCTTCTTTATGAAACAAACACAATATAATTATCTCGACAATCTTCTAAAATGATCAAAGCAGCTTCATAATGACCATGATTTTAAATAAGGCTTTGCATTGAAATTTTTCTTTTGAAATGACAAATTGTTACAATATAACCGATCCCATTATCTGAAACATTCCTAGAAACAATAGAACGGCTTTATTCTTGGGCCAAAGTTTGTTAAACTGTCATCTGCTAGAAAAACAAGACGCCTGCCCTAAATAATGATAATTAGCTAATTTTAATACCATTCATTTTGGTTAACATGAACCAGATGACCCTAACTGTTGTATAACTGTTGTATTTTTGGCTTATTTCCCCTTACAATTTTTCTTTAATTCATGTGTATTTAAAGAAATTCTCAAGTAATCTGGTATTTTCTAAAAAATAATTTTTATATAATTGAATTTGCAATTTAATTTGATGAATCTATCCAAAGCACTTGTGATTATTTGTAATTATGAAAAATGTTAATTTCTCTCCCATTTTGATTCTTAATACATTTGTCATATATTCTGATGATTCAAAATCTCATCGTCTAATCATCTTATTTTATTATTATTATTATTATTATCATTATTATTATTATATTATCAATCATTATTATTATTATCATTATTATTTTCATCATTATTGTTAGCATTATTATTATTATTATTATCAACTTCAAACTTAGAACAAGAAAAGGGCCAGATATTGGTGTACTTGGCTGTGATTGGGTCAGTCTTTTTTGGCTAGAAAATTGCCCAATGAGGACCAAAAAAATGATTGGTCGGCGCAAGTTCCCATATTAATGACATCATCTATGACCATTGGGCTGACGGTAGACAGTACTTTAGGGGTACTTTAATAAGCATTCTTTGCACATTTCAAAATAAAGTATAAAGCTGCAGCCCCCCTCCTCATCCATGGTCCCACTTTTTATGGTGTGATTTAGCATGATTGTCACAATACCCGGTTATATTTCCCCCATTGGTTGTATTTATTAATGGGAAGGTGCGTTAGACGCAAATCTTCGAATCTTCGCCTTAAATCAGAACACAGGCAATAAACCAAATTACTGGGAAAATAATTTCGATGAAGCCGACTCCGCCGTCCGGTTATCTGATATCCGCTCCCCTTACGGAAAGCCTCCTGTAACCCTCCGCACGGAAAAAAAATCGGACAAGGAGATCAGGATTATAAAACAGATATATTTATTGTAAGATTTCTTTTCGTTTCATTAAATATGCATTCACTTGTACAAATATTTATTGAAAATTACTTTTTATTTTGTGTTCCCATATTATACTTGTGAGGTTTGAGTTTTGCTTTTTTTTTTTTATTTCCCTTCTCTGCGATATCTATAACAAAACCCCCAAATCTAAAGATTGTTTCTTTTGTGAACACCATATATATATATAAATATTTTTATATATATAGACTCAGGTATAGAAGGAAATTATATTCTAGGACGTTGGGAGTCTTGACCTTTTTCCCTTTTATTGTCTCCAACGCGTTTCACGCGCCCTCACCTTATAGACAACACTTAAACACGAGGACCACCTTCATTAAAACCATGCTACCCCTGCTCTGAGAAATACCATCTCCTTTTAAACTAACCGTAAATATTGGGTTTCCCTCCACATTGACGCTTATAATATTTGTCCTAATCACGCTGTAAGCTGCAGGCTTATTAATAAGGAGCCAGAAATAATGCCTCGGATAAGCTTAACCTCAAGGAAAAACCGCAATTTATTCTTTTCTACAATTATTTTCAGGGAAACGGAAGACAGAGGGAGGCTGGAATTATGTAAAGAATTTTCCTGGAAAGAAAAAAAAAACAGAAATTGGTAAATTTAAGAAGTAGGGGATTCACGAAACAGAAATAATTCTTATCCTGGGAGGTTCTGGAAAAATTACTTAACTTTCCCAGAAATGGGATTAATGAATATTACCTGTGAGTTCTTGCAGGGTTGGCATATTTTGGTGCAAATTCCCAAATTTCGGTAGTTTATAATCTGCACGCAAATGGTATATTTTAGACACTAGGTGCTCTATTCTATGATCTTATTCTGTCGCCGTGCCTCAGCAGCGCCCCCCAGCAGTTTTGGGGGGGTTTCTCCACCGTCCACTATACTTTGGGAGATTAGTACTTAAAAGTTGATACATTTCTTGGCCGGCTACTAAATACTATACTTGGCACTTCTTTATCAGTGGGGTTACTGTTGGGAAAAACAGCCTCAAGTAAACCCCAAAGTTCAAATGGGGTACTTTGGGGAAGACTTGGTCTACTCTACACCCAGTTGGCCAAGAGAGTTCTTTACATCGTCCCGCATGCCCTGAGCTCATCACGTACGTCTCCAACAAGCATGGTCTATGCTGATCATAAATGCCACCATGTATCTTATTCAACGATCAAATGTTTCTTTTTGCCTGGAAATGAGGGAAACCCATTGGTTTTCCATGGCTGGTGGACCGTCGTGTGCTACAATCATGCATAATGTGCTACAAGCCGGTATAACTTGCTGGTATAGACCTCCCAGGACATAAATCCAGAAGTCATGGCCGCTTATTCTACAGAGATTTCCTAGACCTGCTTGAGGCACCGACCCTTCCGAATCCCAGTACGATGACGCGCTCTATTTTTACTGAATAAAGTCTAATTTCTATAGTTCTAGAATGTTACACGCAACAAAAAATATTCTAAATTACCCAACGACTTTATCCGTTACCAACAACTATAACCACCGATTATCCTGAAATATTCAAATATTCTGGATTTCTTATGAAATTAAAATTTAAAATCTCAGAGCTTTTTTTTTTTTGTGAACTTCCAAAGAGAAGTGAAATTTGGAATTAAACTCCAGATGATGAGCGTCGTGCAGAACATCTCAGTGCCGATCACAGAGCGCATTTCCCTAGCTTGGATTGATAGACGTTACTTTGTGGTTGCGTCACATGATACTGCATAGGGGCTCCATTTTTTTTTTCATATTATAGACCCACAATGGTTCACCTATCTAAAAAGTGTGCTTGGCATAAATAACCACTTTCTCCATGACAACAATGGATAAGCGAAAAATAGCATCTCCTGCCAACTTCGTAACCTTTCATTGTTTCTGTGTTTATTCATATAACGCATGCTTCCCGCCTCATCTCTATCATCAACCTAAGGCTTGAGTTGGTTTATTTGACTTATTGTATGGCATATGTGCTTCTGATGGCAATAAGGCACTGAAGGGGCAACGTTAGCAACAGAGAATACCCCTCCCTAGGGCTCAAAATGCAGATGATTCATTGCAAACATGCCACACGTCTTCAGAATATTAGAAATATGTTTCAAGCCTGGAGCGCAGGGCATCTACTTGAGGTTTGGGGTCATCTGTCCTAAATATGCTTCTTTGAAAAAACACAAATCTCAGCGAGCCAATAAAACATAACATTTCTTCCTTTTTTCTGTAAGACCCCCCACACACAATTTAACCATTGATTGGCCTTATATGTAAAGGTTTGCTATTACCCAGCTGGGAGCCATGGGGGTCTCGCTTATATGGACATCTATGGACATGTAATAGAATTTCAGTTCCAGGTCTCAATGACGAACATCGGGTCATTAAGCATAAATATTCATGCTTTAACACAGGTGTGTCCAGGTATTCAAATAATCATTCACGAGATTAGCTGAAAAAGCCTTTGAGGAATGGAATCAAGGGTCAAAATAAATCCCTACCCCACCTAGAAGGATACGTAGAGCAGCGCATGATCATAGAATTTTACCAACAAATACTTTATTTATTAGAGAAACACAGCACTGAACTATTCACACAGGACCCCCCCCCTAGAAAGCCCGCCAGCAATTTACCGCTCCGGCAATTGACAAACCTATCTGGCTACAAGCCCACGGCACAAAAGACAATCTTTGCTATGAAAACCACCTTTAACTATAGCACCAAGAATAAAGCCTTTTCCTCCAACACAGGACCCCAAAAATTCCTAGAATCTGACAATTTATTCCCCAAATCAGCCAGGAGATCTAACAGCGGCCGGATACAAAAATAAAACATTCTACATATGTTCTCTATATAGATTTCTTTCTCTTTTGCTCGCTATATATTTCTTCATATATTATTTATATATTTATATGTATATTATTTTGTATATTTAATCTTAAATATATTCACGTAAACGGCTACTACAGGCACCCCTCCTGCCTTCGGAAAAAGGAAGAAAAAAAAAA
>VKOC01032179.1:0-12279 GCA_009364415.1 Spea multiplicata | reverse complement strand
GGTCGTCTTCAGCAACCGCTCGGCACCCCTTGGGCCCCCCTGACTGGCAGAAATCCAGGACTCCTCTGCTGGCGGACGCCGCCGCCTGCCTCAGTTGCGACCCCTGCGACCCCGGATTTATCGGCGTATAACACGCAGGTAGGGTTTCAGCGTCATATTTTAGTTAAAAAAAGTGCGTGTTATACGCCGATAAATACGGTAATCGTTAGTTGCAGCCCTAATTCCAACCTTTGTTTCAGTATATACTCTGACATTGAGAGGTCCTCACCCCCCCTACCGTAATCATCCCCCGAGTCCCTTTGTCCACCAAGCCACACCTCTCTTACTTACTCCCTATAGTTCAGGTATAGAACAAATAAACACCACATGGAAACAGCGCGTGCATGCATAGATTAACTGAGTAAGACATACAAATCCTATATTTGCAAGTATATATAAATGTATGGAAACATAGCATAGCAGATATGGATCAACAGAATAACACATAAAGCCAGCTTTGCAGTTATTAATCAACTGGAATTCACATATAAACTCAGCATTAAAGATAGAAACTAGACTTGTGCATTCGTCTTCAGGCGAACATGAAAACGAACACGAAGAGTCCGTTTTTTTGTTCGTTCCGAAGAAACGTAGAACAGAATACAGTGCCGGCAAAACGTAGACGAAGACTCCCTTGTCTGTCCAATCAGCTCACTCTTGTGACGTCACGCAAAGGGTCTCGTCCAATGCCTGTGCTGCTGTTTTTTTTAATTCTGAAACCGCCTTTATAAGACCAGAGCTTGCCTGAGAGATCCATTCATTTTCGCTGTGACTGCTTTGGCAACACTGCTGTGCTGCATCAGAGCGTTACAGAGAGAGATTGTTCTGTGTGAGACTGTGATAAGCCTCAGCCCCACAGTGTAGTCTTCTTCACTTCTACTGAATTAATAATTTAGTAATTTAATTGAATTTTTTTTCCCAGTGCTTCTGTCTGTCATCAACTGTGTAGTGCTGTTGAGTTGACAGTGCACACAGTGCCTCACTGGCACTGGGGTGCCCTTGCCCTGGGCTGGCAGTGCCTACTGCCTGCCCTGTCTTCACTTAGATAAATTAAATAGAATTTATAAATAGTAATTTAATATAATATATAATAATTTAATTCATTATGTATATATCGTCATAATACAGTACACTAGTGTAGAGTGTAGACAACTAGTAGTGTCTAATCTAAAATCATTAATATTTACTATTTAGTAATAAATATTATAATTCAATTTAGCTAGCTTAATAATTAGCTATAATATATTACTAGCTTATTTTGCTCGAGACAGTCAGGTAGAAGGGTTAATAATTTATCCCACATAAAGATTAACCAGTCCACTACTACCTTTACGCTCAATCTAGAATTTCATAAATCATATTAATTAATAAACCCAATTAATAACCGTTAATTTTATAGTTAAGCTAATCTCGTGCAGCAGC
Organism: Spea multiplicata; assembly: GCA_009364415.1. NCBI lineage: Eukaryota > Metazoa > Chordata > Amphibia > Anura > Pelobatidae > Spea > Spea multiplicata. The sequence goes on along the minus strand of VKOC01032179.1, from coordinate 10,818 downwards.
TCTTTTGTTTATGCTTTGTTTTAGCAACAGCAAGAGACCAAGTCAATTTTTCTTAATTAATATTTTATTTCATCTGTTTTGCTCACCTCAGTCCATCAGTGAAGTGAACTTGTTGGGCTAGCGAGTGCAGCCGCATAAGCGCTGTGTTCTTTTTTGTTCAGCAAGCAGCGACAGTAACTGTTTTGCTAAAGATTAATAGTTCCTCATTTTTCATTTTATTTTATTAAAATTACCCTTAGTGTTTTGCTCACCTCAGTCCATCAGTGAAGTGAAGTGAACTTGTTGGGCTAGTGAGTGCAGCCGCATAAGTGCTGTGTGTTTTTGTTGAGCAAGCAGCGAAGCTAACTGTTTTGCTGTTACATGTTATTTTCTCATTTCTTTTCAACTGTACTAAGCCCAAAATCTTCGAACACGGTACTAGCTGTACAGTACTATTAAAAAAAATAAATTAGCAAAGCATTTTGCTAGAATACAGCAACGCAGTTAGACAACTAATATCTTCTGACTAATCTGTAATCTAAAAAAATGGTTAAACCCATTAATAATTAATCATAATCCTATATTCTATAAATCTTTAATAATAATTCTAATTATAATCCTATTTAATATATATAAACATAAATTAATAAATCATATACTGATCTAACCTCACTTTAGCATAGTGGGCTTGAGAGCGTCTGCGTTTGCCAAGAGGTAGACTTGGAATAGTAAGGAAATATAGCTTTAGCATAGTAGTAGGCTAGGCTCTTAGGCCCGTGTAAATTTAAAATAAAAATAAAATACTGCTAGTTAAAGGTTAATCATGAGTTAATTTAAATAAAGATTGCATACAATAGCACAATGCAGTTGTGCATAGTTTTACTTTTTCAGCAGTAGCACTGAAGAGAAACTTCCTCTAATTTTTTTGTCTTTTTTTTTAGATTTTTAAATCCTATTTTTCCTTAATACATTTATTTTTCCTGCCCCCCCTTGTTCTAACCACTACACTACACACACACTAAATTTGAAATGGATCCTCCTTTTGGGACTAAGGAGGGACAAGCTCCATCTATCACCACCACCAGTTCTACTAAGCCTTTGCGTCAGTCTAGTCGGCCAAGCTCTCGCTTATCATTTGGGGAAGCATTGCTTGAAGGATCATCAAGTAAAGGAAAGGCACCAAAAGCAGGCAGTAGTAATACTGCTAGGCCCACAAGCTCTATGTTTTTTTTTACGGAAAGCCTAAAGCACCAGAAGCCAGTTCAAAGTTAAAGGGTAGCACAACTAGTACTTCTACTAGCCCAGTGAGTAAAAATAAGTGCCTTTTGTCCTAAGCAGCATGTTCCCCATCCACAAGCAGCATGCAAGGTACCAAGCAGAGCAAAATTAGCAGCAAGACTCAGAGGGGTTTTCCCAAACCAAAGCGCTCTCATTCCTTCGTAGAGAAAACCACCAACACTGGTGCTGCGCCTACTGTTCCCACCACTACCCCCACGCCATGTCCTCCTAGCACCTCTAGCAAGCCACAAAGTCCTTACAATAGTAGTGAGAGAGGGCTACACATAGTGGAACTGTTCTGTTCTTCCTGCTCGCACTACTAGTCATGATATCAGTCTTAGCTCCAGCCCAGCAGGAATTCCATTTTATCTGGCTAATGAAGAACTTGACTATGAGCCAGAGGAAGTAGAGGAGATGAGTGGTTAGGAATCAGATCCCCTCATTGTATCGGTCCTGTGTTTCAGCAGTGAAAGCGGAGCTTTCCAAGGCTGCTGGTCAGTGTGTTCATTTCACAACAGATTTGTGGAGTGAACCTAGCGGGCAGCATGCCTTTCTTTCTTTGACAGCACACTGGTGGCAGCCCGGTGTGCCTACGGAAGCTGCTGCTTCTCCATGCAGAAGTGATGGATGAAAAGCACACTTCTGAAAATATCTGCATGCAATGAGGAAAATGTTTAGCCATTGGGTGGGAGCAGAGGCGGGCATCAATGTTGAAGTTGGTTTTGTGGTAACTGACGGAGGTGCCAATATGGTGAAAGCGCTGCGAGATGGTCATATTGTTGGTGTGCGCCGTGCAGCCCACATCATCCATCTTGTAGCCAAGGCAGCAATGTCAGAAGGAACTAATGTGGCAGCAGTAGTTCTGTCCCGCTGCAGAAAGATCGCTGGGCACTTTCACCGTAGTGTTAAGGCTAGCCAACTTTTGAGGGAAGAGCAAGAGAGGGCAGGTCTTCCCGTACACTGCCTATGACAGGATGTCAGTACGCGGTGGAACTCCACTTTAGAGATGCTGGAGAGGATTTTGGAGCAGCAGAGGGCAATCCATAATCTTGCCTCAGAGCATAATATTGGGATTACATCTCCATTAAATAGGGAGGATTGGACAGTGATCGCCCAGTAAGTGGCAGACCTTAAACCATTCAGGGATGCCACAGAAAATTTAAGCCCAAACACTGTCAGTCTGGCCCAGGTAATCCCAGTGTCCTTCCATCTAGGCAGCAAGATGAATGTGTTCCTTGAAAACCGTGAGGCTGTTCAAGGTGGCACTCCTTGACAAACGCATGGAAGAAAGTCCCGAACTGATGCTGGCGTGCCATTGCGATCCAAGGATAAAGGGCAAGCTAGCAATGAAATTCAAAGTTCTCAGTAGCTACCGGGAGCAATTGCTTCAAAAGGTGCGTGACTGGCAGTGTAAAAATAGGAATGCTGTCCGAGGAGGGAGAGGTGCAGGAGGAGGAAGAGATGATGTCTGCTACTCCTAGCAGCAGCATCAGCAGCAGTGACACAAGCAGCACAACACAGCTGAGTGGAGCAGCTCCGTTTTGGGAAGAGGCACTTGGGAGTATAGTTGGACCTTCTGACAGAGCTAGCAGCAGAAAGGAGAGTAGTGCTGCTGAAATGGTCAAACTTTACCTCTGTGAAGTTCCTTCTGCGCCTAATGTTGATCCTCTTAGCTACTAGGATGAAAAGAAGAGTGTGCGGCCTGCACTCTCATGGGTTGCGCAGCAGCTACTATCATGTCCGCCAACCACTGTTCAAAGTGAGTGCGTGTTTTCTATGACTGGAAACATACGGAGTCCACAGCGCTCACGCATGGCACCTCATCTGATGAAGCGGATTGCCTTTCTTAAATTCAACCTGCCCAAGTTGAGTTACCCAGCTCTTAGCTTGGAAAGTAAATTTTCCCTAATGGTAACAGTAGTTTCTCCCCCTGGTTGCACTTGTTTGTGGTGTGGCAACGCCTGCTCTGCTACCTCCGCCGGTGTAGCCAATTTTCGCTAGGACCTTGTGTCTGAGTTCTGGAAGTCTGCTCCCTAACATCATGGACAGACAGTCTTTGGATGCTTTGCCCTGGGGTAAAACAGGTGAGCGGGTTGTCAATTGCCCACTCATTCACCTTTTTCCGTTTCCAACGCTGCTGGTGGTGGTGCCAGCATCTTTTGCTTCCTGGTTGAAATCATGCCTCAAATGTCCCTAATGTTCAAGGTAGTTTCTCCCCCTGGTTGCGCTTGTTTGTGGTGTGGCAACGCCTGCTACCTCCGCAGATATAGCCAATTTTCACTAGGGCCTTGTTCTGGAAGTCCGCTGCCAAACGTCTAGGACTGACAGTGTTTGGATACTTTGCCCTGGGGTGAAACAGGTGAGTGGGTTGCCAATTGCCCACTTATTCGCCTTTTCATTTTTCAATGCTGGTGGTGGTCCCAGTGTCTCTTCTCTGCCAGTTCGCTTCCTGGCTAGTGTCATGCCCAAAATGTCCCTAATGGTAAGGGTAGTTTCTCCCCCCTGGCTGCCTCTGTTTGCGGTGTGGCAATGCCTGCTACCTCCGCCGGAGCAGCCAGCTTACGCTAGGGCATAGTGTCTGGCAGTGGAATTCCAGAACTCAAACGTCTAGGACTGACAGTGTTTGGATGCTTTGCTCTGGGGTGAAACAGGTGAGTGGGTCGCCAATTGCCCACTCATTCGCCATTTCCATTTCATATTTTTCCGTCTGATATACAACCAACCAAACATAACACACACACATAATTCACAAATCACAAGGACCTTTCCTCCCGTTATTTGCCCTGGCCTTCACTTCTACACTCACTAGCATTAACACTATAACTCACACTTCACCCTATAACATTTTTCCATCCACATACCTGCCAACAGACCCAACTTTTTCAGGGACAGTCCTGCTTTTTCAAGTCCTGTCCCGTAAAAGTTGGGTTGTTAGAAAGTATGCCATTGTAAATAGGTAGCAAATGTTAGGCATGTACCGTACTTGCCGGCGTATAGCACGCACCGGCGTATAACACGCACCTTCCGCAGGACCGGAAGTGAGGGAGACGTCGCTGCAAATCGTGCAGCTCTAGGATTTATCGGCTTATAACACGCAGGTAGGGTTTTAACTTCGTAATTTTGTTTAAAAAGTGCGTGTTATACGCTGATAAATACGGTATTTAAAAGTGATCTAAAATAGATTTAAAAATGTAAAATCCCTATTCTTTTATTAAACATCTATGGATGTGTGTATGATAAAATAAGTTCCTCGGAGCGTTTGTCTAGGCCTCAGACAATGTGCATATTGTAGACCTCGGATAGCACCACGAAGGTACGTGTGTGCAACTGTAGTGGTCGTTTCGTCAGGGGGCTCGTCTGCCATCAACGAATGAAGTGCATTCTGCAGTTCTGCAAATCATTTGTTGATGCCAGACGAGCCCCCTGCCGGCGCCCAATAGAGTCCCACACACATGTACCTTCACGGCGCCAACGCATCTGCTGCTACTGCTGCTCTGATGTGTTCTTAACCCCGTATTAACCCCCGCAAGGCAAGCAGGAGAAAATGAAGATGAAACTAGCACGAAGAATGTCCATGAATATTCGCCAGAAGAGAAGACAGGAACGGGTGAATATTCGCGGAATACAGAGATTTTTTTTCCACGAAGACGAGCACGAAGAGCCCCCTGGTGCCCAAGTCTAATAGAAACCCCCTAAATTACAGGTATAGATCACAGGTTGCACACCCAAAAGCCAACCCTGGTGTCCACACTCCCCACATAAAACCTGACCAGCACTCAAATTACAACTTTGTCCCTAAACAGCCCAGCGTGAGCCAACTTTGTCCCCAAACAGCCCAGCTCACAAATTAAAGCAATTCATTCACACATTAATTCATTATTTCATTCATTCTCACTCTATTTCAATATGCTTACTACCCCCCTTCTCACACTAGCTACCCTCTCCCTTACGCCCCCCTTCTCACACTAGCTCACCTCTCCCTTACCCCTTCTCACAGCTAGCTCACCCTCTCCCTAACCCCCCTTCTCACAGACTAGCCTACCCCTCTCCTACTGCCCCCCATTCTCACCAATTAGCTACGCTCTCCCTACCCCCCTTCTCATAACTAGCTACCAGCATCTCCCTTACCCCCTGCCCCTCTTCGTCACATTAGGCTAACCCTCTTCCCTAGCCCCCCCCGCTTTCTTCACAAATTCAGCTTTAACCCTCTCCCTACCCCCTTTCTTCCACGATTAGCTACCCTCTCCCTACCCCCCCCTTTGTGGGTCACTTACCGTGCAGTCCTGTGGTGGGAGTGCGATGCCTCTGTCTCGCTGCTCTGCTGCGATACACGCAGCTTTACTTCTAAGCGCCGGCATATGACTGCCAATTTTAAACTTTAGGAAGACCCAATGCTATACTTTACAGAACTCTTACCTCTCCTAAGCAAGGTTCTAATGCCAATACATCCATATCATGTTCCACACATTTCCTAAGCCTGTCTGGTATGGGATAGCTTGGTAAAAAACTTGGAAGCTGTCTTCTGGACCTAAATGAATCAAATCAAAATAAAAACATCAGATATATAGCCTATGGGCCACATCTGGCACTTCAAGCCCTTTCCACCCCCTGGTTATCGAAGTCACCAGTAGCAACCATGTCTGTCTCATCATGACAGTTGGCATGACCGCCTGCACTGCATGTCAGGATGAAGCATGGACACCACTGTTGACTGGAAGGATTCAGGGCCACACCGGACCTTAGACTTAAGAGAAGCCAGTAGCTGGGAAAGGTACTGAGGACATTGAGTACCTGAGTTTTTGCTTGTGCAGAGTTGTGTTTTTGTGAGTGCTGGTCTGTGTGTGTTCTGCTCTTGAGAGTGCTGTGATTTGTGGGAATATTTGAATGCTATAAAGTTATGTCTGTGAGCTATGCAAGTTGTGTTCTTGTGTGAGCGCCTTGGTTAAAAATCAGTGCAATTGCCCATCTCCGATTAAGTTTTGTGGTTCTTTGTGTAGGTCTGCGAGCACTGTGAATTTTAATAATGAACGTTAGATGTTTGGGTGTCTGTCTCAGTTATGTGAATGATGTGAGATCTATAAGTGCCTGGTAAGCTGAAAATTAATAAAAGCAAATCTTGGTGGTGGTGCTTCAACTCGGAAATAGCATTTGTTTACGCAAATAGCAGCTCCCCACTACTTGGCAGACTGCACTGCTGAGATGCTAAGGAAGTAGATCAACACAGCTTAGAACCATTGCTTCTTTTTTAGCAGGAAAATAAATGTAGTCAATTTTTGTTTTCTAAAAAACAGAAACAAAGAAATTGCTGATATTTTTTTCTAAAAATAAGAAAAAGGCTTGGTACAGATATACAAAGCTATTGGCATCTGATTATTAAAATGTATTTATATATATTATATACGGTATATGATGTCTCAAATTAAAATGGCATACTTTCTTGGTGGTGCAGTCAGAACTGTTTTGGTAAGAGTTGATTCTGTCAGACTTTTATTCTGTCTAGAGGTTACTTCGGTGGGAGTTAACAATATTGCTTCTTCTTCACTTTCAATCTTTGCCTCAAGGTAACGTCCAATCACAAAGTCAATGAAAAAGAACAATACCAACTCTTTGCAGCGACCTGGATTTCTTGGTGGAGAAAAAGAGAAAAGTCATCACTAATGCTACAGGACAATACTAGATGTATTTCATTCTGCCTCGACCTGTGTATCTGCTCTTACAAACCCATATGCACAACCAAAACCAGGCAGGTGTCTATGGGGCCAGTTTATACTTAATGCATACACACTACCTGTTGCCAATTTTACACTGCCTAAGCCAATTTTATATGAAATATGACATACTAAGAAGTACAAGGAAAAACTTTACAAGGTGATACTATGTTTTGTCAATTGGGGTCACTGCAATATATCTCTTCTCATCTGCATATTAGTTTACTAAACACAATTTGAATTGGAGAGTTTTATGACTGGTTGAAAACCACAAGAAGCCAAACAACTCACCTTTTGTTTTAAAATGTTTGGGTTAATACAGATAAAGGCTTGAAATATTACTTGATATAAGCCAAGGCACATTTAAACTATAAAAGCAAAGCAAATCTGTTTTCAAAATCTTACCTTGCGTCACAAGTGATCTCTACGAATTCCATCACCCCAGGGTGAATCACCATTGCCTCATTACTGCCTCGGCTGGAACTTGGTTCCGTTTCCACAAGGTCTTTTTCCGAGTCATTATCTCTGCTGCAAGCAATCATGCTGGGTGCAAACGAAAGCTCCTCATGCACTGTGAGCTTTTTAAGAGTATTGTCCCGAGATGCCTCTACATTTTTATAGAATAATGATTTGCCCAACAAAGTGCTTATAGGAGAAGCCTTATTAATATATCTGTAATACTGACCTGTTGAAGGCAGAGCTGCACAAGGCACATTGCAGTGACCAAACCTAGTGCTTAAAGTATTTTTTTCTGCAAAATCAGCAGAATTAGCTTCATACAACTTGTCTTGAGTAGAACAAGCAGTTACATCAAGTGACTTTGGAGGCTGAAGTGTTCGTGGTGAGGACACATCAGTCCCAGATGTAGGGAGACACATTTCAAACCTGAATCTGTTTTCCTTTTCCCAACCTGCAACTTTGCAAGCGACTAGGTATTGCGTTTCAGCGCCTTTATTCCTAAAACAAAACAATTTAGAAAACTGTGCAATACTCTACAGTAATATCAATACTTACATACAATAAAATTTTAATTGCATAAAGTACTGCCATTTATGCACAGCATGCGGTACGTAGAAAAGAAAAAAATCTCAATGTGCAAGAGGTTTACACAGTTAATCAGCATTTACAAAATTAATTAAACGTACTCTATGCAAATCTTTATTGTTCTGCTATGGCCTTGTTTTATCACACCGAAGTTAGTCATTCTGGAAATCTCCAAACCCCCTTTGTTCATCATCAATGTAGCAGAGTACTGGTCTTGGCCGTTCACATCTTTAGAAGCAGATAATCTGCAGACACAAAAATAAATGCATATTGTATTTTCATATTGTTTGCCGACAGTTACCCATATTTTCATACCTAAGCTTCTAGCTGAACTCTATCATTCTTGAAAGGGAATGTGCACCCTGCCAGCATGTTTATTATTTGTTGTGCATTTACCACGACTCCCCTTTCTGATTTCTGATGTACTAAATGCACATCACGACAAATATACTGAAGAAAATTTAAATTTAAGTTAAATGGCACACTGTTCCTCCTCTTCTACAGGCTATAAAGCCTACACCAACCCACAGATCCCCAGAAAGTAAAAAGCCAACACACATTCAATACAAACATTTTATTAGGATAGGGAATCAAGCGCTACATATTGGAGTCAGAAATTAAATTTGCGTTAAGAAAAACTTGCTTTTCTCCATGCTCCAAGTGGCAGCAAGTCATAAGGATGTAGAAAGCCAGAAAAGTTAGGGTGTTTTTAGAATGCTTAACCACTGCCTGCAAGCCTTTATGTCCAAAAGCAATATCCACAGGGGCCAGGATGTTGAGCTTGTAATGTTTAAGGAACCAATTTCAGTCCATGAGGCGGCCGTTGCTCTTGTGGAATGGGAGGCAATTGGAAATAGAGGAACACCTTGGCGCACAGAAGACAGTTTGATCATATTGTTGAAATAGAAGCCTTTGGGACCCTTTCAAGAGCCATGGAAGAGGATAAACAGGTCATCTGAATGATGGAAGCTGGCGGATTTTACCAAACAAAAAAATGTGTCAAAGGAATGAAACAGGATTTGGACAAAAGGCGATTCAGAAAAATCTTCTGCTGGATATTAACAGAAGACATCCACCTGGGGGTCTAAAGTCAGGCAAAGTTCTGAGGACCGCTTATCGTGATGAAATAAGGTATGTTTCCCTTGCATGAAACCGCCAGAAGTTCTCCCACCCTCTTAGTTGTGGTTATGGGGGGGGGGGATGACGCATCTACAGTTTTGCTCAAAAGTTTGCATACCCTGGCAGAAATTGTGAAATGTTGGCATTGATTTCGAAAATGTGTCTGATCATGCAAAGAAACAGCCTTTTATTTAAGGGTGGTGATCATATGAAGCCATGTATCACATAGTTTGGCTTTTTTTTAAATCATAAAATCAGATGCCACACAAATGGCCCTGATCAAAAAGTTCACCTACCATTGAATGTTTGGCCTTCAATGTATGACCTTACAGACACAGGCTAAAATGGCAATTACAGGTTAATCTCACATCTGTGTATAAATAGTCAATGAGTTTGTTAGCTCTTATGTGGATGCACTGAGCAGGCTATATACTAAGCCATGGGGAGAAGAAAAGAACTGTCAAAAGAACTGCATAACAAGGTAATGGAACTTTATAAAGAAATCCAAAGCCTTGAAAATGCCAATCAGTACTGTCAATCACTTATTAAGAAGAACATTTGAGGATCTCTTTATACCAAGGTCAGATAGACCAAGAAAGATTTCAGCCACAACTGCCAGGAGAATTGTTTGGGATACAAAGAAAAACCCACAGGTAATCACAAGAAATACAGGCTGCTCTGGAAAAAGACTGTTTCATGGAGCACAATACGATACTTGAGCAAAAATGAGCTGCATGGTCGAGTTGACAGAAAGAAGCCTTTACTTGCGCCAATGCCACAAAAAAGCATGGTTACAATTTGCCCGATAAGCGCCATGTTTGGAGAGCGGTCAACAAGGCCTATAGCGAAAAAAAATACCATCCCCGCTGTGAAGCATGGTGTATCTAACAGTGGCTCACGGATATTTTTTTCTTGGGGGGGGGTGAGCGCTAAGCACAAGGCCAAGTTGACCCTCAGCAGAAAGAAGTGAACGTTCTGGAGTGGCCATCACTGTCTCCTGGACAATGACCAGCTATGCCACCTGTAAGAATTTGGGGCTTCGTAGACAACTATTACAAAAGACAGCACGCCGTCATTGATGCTAAAGAGGGCAATACACAGTATTAAGAACTAAGGTTATGGAGACTTTTGAACAGGGGTCATTTCATTTTTTTCTTCGTTGCCATGTTTTGTTTTATGATTATCCATTCTGTTATAACCTACAGTTGAATATGAATCCCATAAGAAATAAAAAAAATGGGTTTTGTCTACTCAAGTTTTCTTTAAAAATAGTACATATTACCATTTATCCAAGGGTATGCAAACTTTTGATCACAACTGTTTGTTCTAGAACGAAGTAGAACATCAAGCCCTTGAAAATCCCCTGGTGCATAAGGACGTCCCATTCGGTAGCTGTAAGCTTAAGCCTTGGGAGCTCTAGGAGAGAAGCCTCTGTATATTGCCAATCAACTGGGGAAGAATCCAAAATTTCCTTGGGATAAGAGAAAGTCGGTGAACCAGGGTCCCTTGGGCCAAATAAGAATGATCACGATGACCTTTCCATTGTCTTCCCTGATAATCAGTGAAATAGGTGGTGGACCAGGGGACCGAGAGCGTCTAAAATCACCAGCGAGCCCACTGTTTTTAAGGAACTTAAAAGCGGAAGTTTTGACTTTTTGTTTGTTGCCATGAAGTCTAACATGAACTCAAG
>VKOC01032176.1:0-12747 GCA_009364415.1 Spea multiplicata | reverse complement strand
CAGGCTTACCACTCTGCCCCAGAAATGCCTTTTACCCCCCTTATACCCCTATATTTTTTGCTTTGAAAAAACTTGTCTTATAATCAAGCAAATACGGTACTTCCAGCAGGCGACAGTGGACACTAATTGCAGTGCAATATCTGGTCCCCTTGCTTGGATTTATGTGTTAGTTACCCTGTACCTGATTAGGGGTACAGGATGGCAACAGCGAGAGAGCCAGAGCTCTGTAGATCCCAGTTTCCACCTTCCTCCTGCCTGTCTGACCAATATTATTGGTTCTGATGGCAGGGTTGCGTAAATTGGTTTTGGTTGCGTAATTTGCATATGATCTGCATATTGTGTTTTACATATATTGTGATGCATGCTGCTCTTAACTCATCGCCAGTCCATTGAAAGGCTCTTGGAGGCTGGTGGTGATTGTTTCCTCAATAAAGTTAGCTCCTGTTTTACCTCAATATGAGTCATGTCTTGTTTTTGTGGTAAGCCTTGTCAGGTCGGTATTTTTGCTTTTGTGTGTCTAAGACCTGTTTGTTACGTGCTATATACATTTTAAAGAGAATGAATCATAAAAGCAATCTATCACACAATTTTGAGGTCCTCTTCCCATCTCACCCATTTACCTCGCTACTTCCACATCCTTGAATTAGGTTGTGAGCTACGTTGCCTGCAGCAGCATCTCCTTGAAGACAGAAACTGAGGAATCCAAACCTTACTGCTTTTAGCTGGCTACACAGGTGTATAACTACATGCACACAGTGGTTAGCTAAACAAATGGTGGGGGACCAACCAGAGAAACCATAGGAAACAAATCAAAGCATTGTTGATTGGTTCATTCTACTGGCTCAGGTTATCAGGACAGGCCAGGTCCTCCCTGGGTCTTTTGTATCCCCTTTGCCACTGGTTCTGCGTGTTACCAGTTCATGGTGTGTTATGGTAGCTGCTCAAGTACAGAGCCAGTGTTACTTTATCTCTGAATGTTCTGTTCTTGGCTGTTACTCTGTTTGCTACTTGAATTATCTCTACTGCAGCCAGTCAAATATCAAAATATGCCTCGCTTTTAGCTGCTAGTCAATTCAATTCATTACAAACAGCATATATAAATCTGGTGTGTGTGTGTATTGGGTTGTCTCGAAGTCTTTTCTCCACTTAGTTTGACATATGTAACTGTCCTTATATTACATTATAGTTACTTATAGAGTACCATTGGATTCAGACCCAGGGTCCAACTATTATTCCCTGAAAACACATCTTGCAAGTGGTAAATTACTGTTATGTTTATTCCTAAATTAGGTATGTACCGTTAATCTAGCAAAAATTACATTTATACTGGCTGACTTCTTGGTGACAAGAAGTTGTGGTATTGGATACCATTTTACTAAACCTTTCAAATAGCCCCTCTGTAGGATGATTTTATATTCTGAACTAGCAGAATATCATTTAATAAACCTTACATAATTCAACAATACAAAGTCAAAGGCTTTGGTCTTTAGATGATAAAAGTTTTTAAGGGTTTTTTGACAGTGTTTGTGGGAACAACCAAAGAGCAAACACTCGGCACGTACAATGCCTTCAAACCCGCTGACGTATGCTTTCTTTGTAACCAGACGCTGGATCAATGACACTATTAGGTTGCAAAGCTTCCCTTGCAGTTCCAAAGGGCCGTCATTACCACACAGCCCCTCACCTGGTCTGCCTTCTGATGCTGAATGAATGTTTGCTAAAGACTTGCAACTTTCAAAAGGCTGAAATCTGAGATTGTGAGGCAGACAATAGTCAATGTTTAACCACAATGATCTCACTGGCTTATACACCTGGATGGAGAATGGAAAGAGAGGCTAGGTGGGAAGACACAGGAAGGGTGAAAGAAAGGTGATTCAGAAGAACTCACTGTATGAGATCTAATAACTATACTCAATCAGAATGACTGTGTCATAGTGTATGACTCACTGACCACTGGAATAGCCTTAATGATAAAAAGAATCTTTGTAATCAGGGAGAGTCTACCAATTCTTTCTGCAGAGCTTATTGTACCGTTAAGGTTTGCTTGAGGGTTTGAGTTCCTCTAGTTAATGTCTCAATCTAGGACAAGGAAGGACCAAATTCTGATCATCATACTTCCCAGCCCCAAAGCAACTGTCTTAGATACTTGTACTAGTATGTCTTAATATGTTAATCATATTGTCAAATTGTATTTTGCCAGTCTCAGATCACTTTTATGTGATTTATACTGACAGAAGGGAATGGGTCTTCACGCTTCATCTTACAAAATACAACACAAATGTGTATGGGTCTCCATCCTACATGAAATTTTGTGTATGGTTTTATGATTTGTATTTCCAGCATTTTCCAGTTGACCCACAGGATCGGCCCCAGGTGCCAAATACGGCCCCTGCATGTATATGTTTCTTTTCTGGCTTATCGCCTTATTGTTTTGCCATTCGTTGATATAGATATTGGCTGTAAAGCAAAAATCTATTTTAACATAGAGCTACTGTAAAAATAGCCTGCTGAGCATGGACAGGTGTCTGTAATTACTCCCCGAATACTAAAGTGTCCCATGCATTGGCAAGTCCTGCGGGTGCAGTGGCAACTCCGTTTGTGAGCTCTTATTATTATCATTGCTATATAAGAAAAAACCAAAATAATTTGGAAATCGCAAAATGTATACTTTGTCCTGTTTTTCCCTGTCCTCTGTGCTAAATCTATACATTCTATTGCATACACTCATGTCATTTTCACATGGTAGCACGCTTGTTGATCATAGCTCCAATTAATTGTCTTGCTGCAAATGGTATTGTAAAAATAATTAGTTAAGTGTCATTGATCAGGTACTACATAAATACGTGGATTTAAACACCTGTTTCTAGCACCGGTGGAAGTAAAAAAAAACAAAAGCTTTACGGCCTTGATTTATTTTTGTTTTCAATGTCTTATGCCATTAAACTCCCACAAGATCATTATGTAACCAAAGCAGACAACAAAGGACGGGGATGTAAAATACCTACAGGCTCAATACAAGGTCATTCTTCTTTCAATTACAAAAGGTCAGTGGAATACATTGAATAGATATACTTTAAAGTAAAAATCTGGCCACTTAAAAGAGGCATCTCCAAAGCAAATGATGCAGAAGGAAATCCAGCGTGAGTGTGCCCTCCAGACAAGGAAAACTTGGCTTTCATAACTTTTGTTTCTCATCACTAGCTACATAATACTGTAACATAAAAAGCATCAATAATAGCAGATATATAAATATAAAAATTATATATATATATATATATATATATATATATATATATATACCATAAATATGATATATGTAGCCATAACATTTTGACCACCTGCCTAATATTGTGTAGGTCCCTGTTTTGCCACCAAAACAGCCCTGACCTGTCAAGGCATGGACTCCACTAGACCTCTGAAGGTGTGCTGTTATATCTGGCATAAAGACATTAGCAGTAGATGATTAAAGTCCTGTAAATTGCGAGGTGGCACCTCCATGGATGCATCCTGGTGCCATGTGTTCTCCAGGTAAGCGACGCACACACACCCGGCTATCCATGTGATGTACAAGAAAACGTGGTTCACTAGACCACCTTTTTTTTCATTGCTCTGTGGTCCAGTTCTTATGCTCACTGGCAGGGAGCGGTGTTCGGCTATGCCCAGTGTCCACCCACTAAAGGTTGTGTGGGGCTGGCCTTGCCCCTATATAATGCTAGACCTGACGGCACTCATCCAGAAGAGGGAGAGTTGTAGACACTTTACCAGTTATGGACATGCTAGGGAACACGAAACAGATGGACTTTGTAGGTCTGCAGAGTGTTACTTACATTAACAACAATATGATAACGCTTTCATATGAACAGTAAACCTGGCAGAATGTTACTATGGCAACTATAGGTAGAGTTTGTCTAGGCGTTAGTAGCAGTGAAAATCTAAAACATGCATATAGAATGGATGCATTCAGCAAATAAAGAGTCTTTATTTTCACAATCTTTTAAGAGCACATTTTTGCAAATCATACGTTTAATAAGTAAGGTCTGCTTTACTGGCACCTTATATGCTACTATAAAAGCCAGAAAACTGCAAAAAAGGAGCATTTTATGTGTTAGAAGTGTGACAGATGGCGAGGCTTTTCCAGACATTTTATATGATATTGATACCTGCTATGTAGTTACCTAATTTAGATGAATAATGAATTTTATTCAAACATTTATAAACGCATTTCAAATAGTTTCTTTATACATTATAGAGACTTTTAGGGCTGTAGGACACCATGATCATCATCACCTCCTAGGAAAAGGACAGGGCTTTGTGTCTTACAGAGGTAGTTTACCTTCTCAAGACAGATATATATATATATATATATATATGTTGAATTATATTGAAACTATAGATTAGTATTATGCCATATTCTTTATCAGCTGAGGAACTACCTCTTCCACTCTGAGCGGCATCACACTGACAAAGTAAGTTGCCTACTAACCTCAGCAGCTGTTTTCTTTCTTTTGTTTGTTTAAACAGTTCTTGTTTTTCCATAATGTTTTCAGACAGCTGTGCATTAGTCATTTATGTGGTAGCCTAATCTGCCAAACACCATGACTCCTTATAGCGCCTGTGGGCAACAGCAGAATGGCTCAGCCTTTTACCCCAAATTTATGAAACTCTATGGAAACAGACTTCATTAGCATTGCCATAAAGAATAAGCTCAGTGTGGTTTTTCACCAGGGAAAGTCACCTAAAATATAGCTAACAATTATGGCAGCATCCAGGTCTGCAGATAAATGAAGTTAGAGCAAAATGAAATAGAAAATAGAATAGCAAAATGTGTGCTTGCACATTTATAATTTGGAAGCTACTGGGTTTAAAGTGTCGCAGCCGCTTAGACCTCCCTAGTGTGGCCTTATCTGTCTGCATATGCCGAATCCTTTATTTTTAATCTCTGGGCAGCATTTGTAAAAACAGTGCTGTTATGCTGATCACTTCATCCTTCCTTCACAGAATAAACCCACTCAGTAAAGAACATCAGCCAACTCATATAGATGCATAAAAGGCTTTTTCTTGTAGGCTGGGTTCTCAAACTAAACCCATGGTGCACCTTACCTACTAAAAACATAATCTTGCGAACTGGCTTTGCTGCTGATGTAAGAAAAAAATAATGCTATAGACAAATTCTCACAGAAGCTCCATAAAAATCAATTAAAATAATTATAAATTAGCCAATATCTTGATGTGATTAATTTCTCTAAGAAACAACATTTCCTGATTTACTGCTCTATTGATTAATGTAAAAGGGAATTACAAAAAATATGTACAGATTATTTTAGCTGGCAGAGAGAAACCAATGGAACATTACCAAGGGGAGCTGTACGCAGTATAAAGACAGATGGCATAGGGTTATACATTCGAATTGTAGAGCAGTGTCTCCTGAATTTGCACTTTGCACTTTATTTTTAGGCTCAGTGCATGTTCAGTAAATGTTTCATACTCTTAAATCATTGAGCGCCAGCTGGGTTTCAAACACTGATGCCCTGGAGAGTGTAAGTGGTAATTTATAGAGACCTAGCCACAATGTGTCCCGCAAAATATATGACTCGTTCCGCTTCTAGCTCCAGTCTTTTAAGATCATATCTCAGGGACATGATAGAAATACATAAATTGTGCATGCTCTATCTGTAGATTTATGCCTGAAGTGGCAAAAGAGGTGTCTAAACTACCAAAATCTCTGTCTGCGTGCTCATAAAGTACAAAGTACAGACTACATCAGCCACACACTGCAGACACAGAGGTTAAGAGTGAGCGTTATGGTGCCAACTGTATCAGAAGAAGGCATCTCATACACTTTCATGTGACCTATCCATCCAATGCTACCTGATGTTGAAGTACAACAGGAAGAATTACTTAGATTACCGAGCTTGTTTACTATTCCATTTTATATTCACTTTACTATTAAAAAATTCTAATTTTTATACAGAGGATCTAAACTTGCTTTAGAAACACTAATACCAAGGTTTAAATAGCTCTACATTCTTAACATCAACATGGGAACCACAAATAATTACTTTAATATTCCGTGTTTAATTGAAGGTGATACCTTTCATCGGGGGACCTTAGAACGTCCTAGAATGTCCTAATATATAGCCAAATAATAATTAGACTTGTGCATTCGTCTTCGGGCGAACATGAAAACGAACACAAAGAGTGCGTTTTTGTGTTCGTTCCGAAGACACGAAGAACAGAAGACAGCGGCGGTGAAACGTAGACGAAGACACACAACACGAAGAATCTTCGTGATCGTCTTTATCGACTAATCTCCCTGGTGCCTTCCCCATCTAGCCTACCTTATCTTCACGGCATTGCAGGAGTTGACAGAAGCAGAAATCTGTAGGTTCGCCGTCATGGGTTAAAGGGCAGTGCGAGTGAGCCTATTGGTCGCCTGCAGGGACCTCCTCTGAGGAAGACCGTGCCGGTGACCAATAGGCTCACTCGCACAGCCTTTTTAACTCCTGACAGCGAACCTACGGATTTCCGCTAATTTCTAATTAACGGCTAATTTCCTGTTAACCCCTGCGATGCTGCGTTAAATAACAGGAGCGGAAATCTGTAGGTTAAAGGGCCATGCAAGCGACCAATAGGCTCACTCGCGCGGCTCCTTAACTCCTTAAGGTGCAACCTGACCACTGGTCTCCCTGCTGCAACAGTTAAAAGTCCGTACGAACGACCAATAAAGTCGCTAGTACTTTAACTGATAGAGCAGGGAGACCAGTGGTCTCTGCGGGACAAGTTGCTCCATTAGGATTTTAAAAGTCTGTACGAGCGACTCTATTGGTGGCCAGCAGGGGGCTCATCTGCCATCAACCATTGGTTGCTGCTGGCGACCAATAAAGTTGCTCATACGGTGCCAGAGCTGCTGCGTAATCCATACCGCGTTCACTCAGTATTAACCCCTTATACAAAACCGGAAAAAACAAAGAAAAAAACGAAGAATAAAGAATATTCGCCCAAAGAGAAAACAGGAACGGGCGAATATTCGCGGAATATGAAGATTTTTTTTTTGCCAAAGACGAGCACGAAGACGAACACGAAGACCTAATAATAATAGAGATCTGTACACCTATATGCTATGCAAGAAGGAATCACATGTTATTGTATACACAAATGCTGTGGTACACAAAAACAGCCTTTAAATTTAATCTACCCACAAGAGAAACAGAGCCAAAAAGCTGAAAGTGAAGATCAAATACACATTTCTGTAAAGTATACCGTTATCAAAGGAGTGATCTGCATATCCAACATGTTTACATGGAAAATGTAGTATGTAGGTGATATGAATCAGATAAGATTTTTCTGTTAGTGCCACATCAGTCCTATTCTCCCGATACTGTGCTGAGATGTATCTCTAGAGTATGATTATTTTTGAGATGCTTAGTTATCAGAGTTAAATATAGACACTGTCTTTTTTACACGTTAAAATTGTTTGCAGAAACATAGTTAGTCCATAAGGGATTTCCATCCTCTCACAAAAGACCTGAAGAAGGTT
This sequence comes from Spea multiplicata, assembly GCA_009364415.1. Lineage (NCBI taxonomy): Eukaryota > Metazoa > Chordata > Amphibia > Anura > Pelobatidae > Spea > Spea multiplicata. The sequence goes on along the minus strand of VKOC01032176.1, from coordinate 5,210 downwards.
TGGTATTGTTTATAAGCAATTGTTTTTTAGCACCATGAAATCATTTAACGTCCTCCTGACTTATCTCACTTTATTGTTTTATTCCACACAGCCATACATAAATATAATAATTTTATAGCCCAGTAATGCCAGTTGAAGGCTTTGAATAGAGCAGCAAATTAAAATAAAAATACAATTGTAGACAGATCTAATCCGGTGCCTCAGCTCATACGACAAGAACCATATTCTAGGCCACCTCAGAAATAAGCCTACAGACACTCAATCAGGTAACATGTACAGAGGTTACATGATATAATTACAGTATACAGTATAATATACTGTCCTATATTTTGTACTCATTATTATGGCTTGATCGAAGAATGATAGCGTACCCAGTCAGGCTTCCTTAGTTTCCTCATTCATAACAATTTATCAGGGACCGGTGTTTCAGTGGTAAATCAGATTGCTGCCAGGGCTACCAAAACTTTGATATATGAACCATGTAATCTCTTTCTAATGTATCTTGTCCTTTCATTTATATGTGTGTTGATCCCTTAAGGCCTTCATGTATCTTGGAAACTCTCTTGACAGCGTTTTATCAACATGTCACTAAGCGTCTGCAAGCTACCAGCAGGACTGGTGCTTCTTCAGACTCAGCAAACTGCCCATTCTGTCCTTTTATGTAGTCATTAGAACCTCCTCTTGGTGTGGAAGCAGACGTGTGCTTCATCTACACATTATAAACCAAGGATGATCAACTGGTACCCAGTAGCTGTTAAACTGTTGTGGGGCAGCACTATGCGAGGGTCAATTGAGATCTGTGCCACAAAGGAGCTGCTCTTCAGCATGGAGATGAATGGAGAGGTATTTGAGGTCAGACTTGGGAAGGCACCGACCATAAATACATCAATGAACATGCCTCATAAGAGATGATGAGCTACCTGATGGCCACTATTGGTCACCTGTATTGCAAACTCAGAAAGTGTTTACTTTAGATTTTTTAAATGTCCTGCTTCGCTCAAGCAGACTCCTTCATATTTATCCGTATAAGGAGCTCTTAACCTCCTATTTAGTTCTTACTAGGCTTTCTTTATGGAAACTGCATCTTCAATTTAGCTCCATAATGACTGGTATAAAAATATTTCAGGAGTAATACATAAATATTTCTACTAGCTTACTGTGAAAAGAACATTTTTTGAAGGGTGTCAATGTGGCATGAACAAGTGTAACACTTTGTAAGGCTAAAAGCAGTCCCATTAAGTGTAGACTTAAGAAATAGAAGCCATCAAGCTTTAGGATACTGTTTTTGAGAGCAACGTATCTATAAATTAACAGAGTTCAAGTGTAAAAAGTGTAAAAAGGAAGGAACTTATGCTGGAAGACCAGATCCAGTTCAATCAGCAATGACAAAACAGATTAGGGCAAAAAAAACCTGTGTTGCATCCATAATAAGCTTTGCCTTTTGGAATTTTCTGCTGTAGAGTATAATATCTATGATACAGAATTTTGTTTGATTTTGTAGTAAGAGGGATTCATATTGTTAGCTGCCTGGGACCACATTTGTTGACTTTTATTGTTGTGACCGGATCTTTTCCCTGTTGTATCTGTCTTTTTCCTGTGGATCATTGGATGCTTAATCCCTGTAAAATTTGGGAAGAAACAATTTGGAGTTGGCTAGAGAAGAGCGGATATGCTTAAAATGTGTTTTGTGTTTTTTTCCCACTAGACATGTGTTACAGCTTTGTATATGAAGTATTTCATCTGCAAAAGCTGGAAGATTTCTTCTCAAGCAGCATAAGTTTACTTTTGATGAAAACATATATATGTGGTATTAAGAACTTTTGAAATGAAACATATGAAACAATAAAAGAAAAAAAATCAGTTATGAATAAATGTGTCATGTTTCAGTAAACCTCATGGACAATACATTTGAGTAGAACTTGGTGTGACAAGAGACATCACCCATTATACCATATTTGCAGAAGTAACATCTGTAATTCCAGAGGCAGGCTGTTTCGGGGCAGAGGTAGCACAGGCAGGCTGTTTCAGGGGCAGAGGTGGCACATGTAGGCTGCTTCAGGGGCAGAGATGGAACAGACAGGCTGCGTAAGGGACAGAGGTGGCACAGGCAGGTTGCTTAAAGGGGCAGAAGTGGCACAGACAGGCTGTTAAGGAGGCAGAGGTGGCACAGGCAGGCTGGACATGGCACTGGTATTTACAGGTATAAATAGTAATAAATACCAAAAATATATTCGTTTACTTTCCCTGATCTAGAACCCATCATATATTGCTATATCATTTTTTTTAGGTTTTTGTTTATTTATTTTACTGCTACCAAGCCCTAAATCTAACTAATCTAAATAAAACTATTTAACATCCACTACACACTAACTACACACTATAAACAAAAATGTAAATATAAAAATAAGCCCTAAGAGTCGGGTATTGTGAAGAAGTTGTGAAGAAGAGTGAGCCAAGGTGCTCACATTTCTGTGCAAGTGTTCTGCGGCATGGAAACTAGACAACTAGGACAGCATGACTGCAGCGTCTCCACGGTAAAGTAATGCATTTTTTTTTACATACAGGTACACAATATATATTAAAGTGCCCTGATATATAGTAACCATTGGTAGGGCAGTAGACATGATCTTTAAGCTACTGTATGCAGAGGCAAATGGTGATCCAAATGGTAAAGCATGTTCTGACCACACATGAAAACCATGTCTTTAGTGGGATCAATGGCTTCACAGTTTTTTTCAGCAATTAGCTTACTTTATGCTATAGGACTGTCAGCAAATTAATTGGATGAACAGTTTTCATATGTTCTCCAAGGACATTTGCCTGTGCAGCGTAAAGGGACTAGCAGCCATCATGTTATGGGGCGGACATAACACAAGATATTGCAGCAGACACACTGTACAACTTGGGCAGCATTGTGTTTTGTTTTAATACGGCCGTCTGCCTTTTAGACGATCCAGAATGGTTTTTTTTTCTTATCACACTCTGTCTCTATCGTTCATTCAATGAAGCGCTATAACATCGCATTTCACATGGCAGTGTATCACTTGCAGCTGGTGAAATTAAGCTTAAAGTCAAATTTTCAATCATCTGCGGTCACGAACATAGTTGGTGCATTTTCGTTTGTGCAGCTGCCCTGCCTGTGATTGCTTCTGCACCTAATGAGGAGGTTTAGATGAAAGTGGCGCAGATTCATCCATCCTTAGAAATAACACAGACAGGGGAATAAATTAAGCCAATATAGCAAGGAACTGAAAGAGATAAAATAAATAACTCACATTGGAAAAAAAATGTCAAAAGAATCTTACATTGAAAAGAATTTCCTTTATTTTTTTAAATGCCATTGTGCAATATGATATGTATGTCGCACATTTTAACACTCTGAGATTTATGTATGCCTAGGACTTTTTAATTTAAATTTAGATTGTAAGCTTATTTGAACAGGGCCCTCCTCACCTATTGTTTCTGTACATCAAATTATTATTGTTATATACTATTTGTTATGTCCTGTTTACTCATTGTACAGAGCTGTGGAATATGATAGCACTATTTAAAACAATAAATAATAATAATAATTAAAAACTAAATCTGCTAATGCGTGGTAGTCAATAAACTACACTTGTGACTCACAAAGCTACATTGTATGGTGTCAAAAGATCAGGTACCTGCCCTGCACTCAGGCAGACCAGCAACCCATCATCCCATTATAAGCCTCTTCCTAGGGGACTTGACATCTGTGCCTCTTCCTTCACAGATCCACATTACATATTTTTTTAGTGGCTAAATATTTCTAGTCCTGGGATATGACATCAGATCCTGGCACATAGCCTTGAATGAGCAAGTACCAGATATTTGTGCCAGAGCAGCATACATATCTTATCCTGCACACAGATTTCCATTTCTTTAATGGTCAACCTTGGTCTAGAACTGGTTTTCCAAGACCTAAAATCTTAAGTGGCAAAGGGTAATACAGTGAGGGAATTTAAACATGTATGGGATAGCTATATGGCCATCCTTAATTTAAGAAAAGACCAGGTAACCAATTTTGGTATAAATCTTTTCATCAGGAAATATGGGCAGACTAGACGGGCCAAATGGTCTTTATCTGCCGTCAAATTCTATTTTTCTATTTTATTACACTCATGTCTCCAGCGTTGTCTAAGATTGTATTGGCACTAGCTATGTAAATGTTTGCATTGTCAGTTGATTTATAATAACTAACTGTAAAATTACTAATTGACTATAAAACGCAGTTTACAAAATCTAGAAGAAATGTGTTACTGTCTAATAGCTGGGTTTACAGACCCTTGTAAGGTTGCTTGACGGTCTCTACAGTAATCCTTTCATCATTCTCTAGGTGCCCTTTGATATAAAGTACTTTTCTCGGGCTTAAAGAACAGACCGTCACAAATTCTTCATACAACACCACAAAGCCTAAGCTTGATTGTGCAAATTCTTTTCTGTAGATGAGACTACCAGCCCGGACGTGGGACCTAATTAGCGTGTTACACTGCTTGTTATTTATGGACTGCAGTGATGATGAAGGAGTTTCACTATCTGCGTCTATCAAATCATCAAAGCTACAAGTTCTCATGATATACGACATGTTGCTGGCTGGTTTCAAACCCTAGCCTGTGATGAAAAATAATTTCTATGTGTGAACAAGCGCTCTGTGACCTCCAAGCACAGACACGTAAAAAAAAACAAAAGACATGCATGTTCTTGAACTTAATGGTTTGACTTCCAAATGGGTTGTGAAGCGATAAGTACATTTTTGTGAGATAACACATTCTTACGTGTTTGTCACTGGGAACCAAGAGTAAAATCTCACCACATACATTGTGACATTTTCATTAATTTGCAAACGACTGACACAAACAAAGCCCAAAATAATCCCCTGGTCCAAAGTTTACAATTTCCAATTGTTATTTATATATAGTTTATCTCAGTATCTATAGGGCAGAATGTTTAGCCCATTTAAGTACAGCATATTATAAGCTTGTATACATTAATTTAATCCTTTGGATAACTTTATGGTTTTTTTAAAAAAAAGTCAACATACATTTACACCAAAAAAAGTTTCAAATTGTGCCAATTGTGTTATGGTAGGGAAGACACAGCATGTGGCCTTGCATGAACATGTTTTACATACCAGAAGATTGCCGTGATCAGAAACCTCATGTCTGTTTCATGCCACATCAGCTGTTCGTTAG